>CAUYRH010043850.1:0-40663 GCA_963574655.1 Perodicticus potto | reverse complement strand
ATGGGTGGAGGGAGGGCAATTGGTGGGATCACACCTACAGTGCATCTTAGTAGGGTACTGGTGAAACTTATTAAATGTAGAGTATCAATGTCTTTATATAGTGATTAAGAAAATGCTATGAGGGCTATCTCTCACAGTACGGTCAAAATGTTTCTGATTGTATATGAAGCACATTCTGCCCTATGATTGCACCAATGTACACAATTAGGATTTAATAAAATTATTAAAAAAATATATGGGATGTGGAGAATGGAATATGGAGTACAAACACCACCGTATGGATCATGGGGTGTGGAATATGGTATATGGAATATAGAGTTTATAGAATGTTGAATGCTGTACAGAGCATTGAGTATGAAACATACAATGTGGAACATGGAGCATGATGTGTGGAGAATGCTGCATGGAGCATGGAATATGGAATGTGAAGCACAGAGTGTAGATTATAGAGAATAGATAATGGTACATGGAGTATGAAATATGATTAGGACTATGGAGCATGTAGAATGCACTATGGGGCATGATGTATGGAATATTTGATGAGGAACATGGAGCATGATATGTGGAGAATGGAAAATCCTATATGGAGCATGAAGTATGGAATAGGGAATGTAAAGCATGGACTGTGGAAAACGGGGAATACTGTATGAACCATGTAATATGGAATATTTGATGTGGAGCATGAAGCATGAAGGTGGTGTATGGAGAGTGGACAATGCTCTATGAAGTATGGAGTATGGCATATGGGATGTGAAGTATAGCATCTGTAGGATGGAGAATTCTCTACAGAGCATGCAAAAACGAATATAGAATGCGGAGCATGGAGTGTGAAGAATGGAGAAAGCTGCACAGAGCATGGAGTATGGAATGTAGGATGTGGAGCATATGGAGTGTAGATAATGAAGAATGCTGTACAAATCAGGGAGCATAAAATATGGGACACAGGACATGAAGGATGGAGTTTGGAAAATAAAGAATGTTGTATGCAGCATGGAGTGTGAAATATGTGATGTAGAACATAGGGTGTGGAGTGTGGACAATGGAGAATGCTGCATGGAACATGGAATATGATATATGGGGTTTTAAGCATACAGTGTGGACACTAGAGAATGCTATATGGAGCATGGAATAGGGAATAAGGGAGGTGTAGCATTGTGGAGAATGGAGAATACTTTAGCAAGTACAGATTATGAAGTATTGAGATGTAGAGTGTGGAATGATACATGGAGCATAAAGTATGAAATTTGGAATGTGTGGCATGGATTGTGGAAAATGGGGAATACTGTACGAACCATGGCGTTGTGGTATACTTGATGTAGAACATGGATCATGATGTGTGGAGAAGGCAGAATGCTGTCTGGAGCATGGAGCCTAGAATATGGGATGGGCAGTATGAAGTGTGGAGAATAGAGAATGTTCAATGGTGCATGGACAACGAAATATTGAATGTAGAGTATGAATTGAGGTCAGTGGTGCATGGAGAATCCCATAAGGATCATGGAGCATGGAATATGGAATGGTGAGTAATGAGTGTGGAGAATTTTGAATGCTGTACGTAGCATGGAGTATGGAAGATTTGAATGTGAATCATGTGTGGAGTGTGGAGAATGGAGCATGCTGTATAAAGCATGAAATATGGAATATGGGATGTGTGGAATGGAGTGTGGAAAGTGGAAAATACCTTATGGATGGTAGGGTATGAAATATGGCTGTATATTATGGGGAATACTGTCTGGAGCTTGAATTAAGGAATATGGGATGTGGAGCATGGAATATGAATAATGGAGAATTCTGTAAAAAGCATAAAGTATGGAATATGGTCTGTGAAGCATGGAGCATGGAATGTAGAGAATGGAGAATGCTATACAAAGTAGGGAGTATGGAATATGGGATTGGACCATGGAGTATGAATGATGGAGAATGCTGTTTGGAGCTTGGAGTATGGAATATGGATGTGTAGCATGGACTATGGAGTGAAGTATGGAGTATGGAATATAGGATGTGGAGATTGGGGCATAGACTGTGGTTAATGGTTATGCAATACGGACCATAGAGTATAAAATATGGGATGAGAAACACTGAGTGTGGAGAGTGAAGAATGCTCTATGGATCATGGAGTATGGAATATAGGATGGGGAGCATGGTGTGCGGAGTGTAAAAATGAAGAATGCTACATGAAACATAGATCATGGAATATAAGTTATGGAAAATGGAGTATGGACTTTGTAGAATGGAACGTCCTATACAAAGCATGAAGTTAAAATATGGATGATCAAGTATGGAGAATGGAGATTGCTGTATAAAGCATGGAATATGGAATACGGGATGTGGAGCACTGAGTATGCTGTGTGGAGAATGGATAATTCCACATGGAGCATGAAGTATGGAATACGGGATGTGGAGTATGAAGTGTGGAGAATGGAAAATGCTGTGTGGAGCATGGAATACGAATACGGGAAGTGGAGGATGGAGGGAAGAGAAAGGGGAATGAAGTACAGACCATGGAGCAAACAATATGCGATGTGTAGGCTGGAGTATGGACTGTGGAGAATGGAATAAACCATATGAGGCATGGAGTATAAATTATGGAATGTGGAGAATGGAGACTGCAGTTTGGAGAATGGAGAATGCTGTATGGAGCCCGGAGTATGGAATATGGCATTGGAGCATGGAGACTGCTGTGTGGAGCATATAGTATGCATTATGGGATGGGGAGTACGGTGTAAAGAGTGTCAAAAACAGAGAATGATGCACAAAGACTGGAGTATAAAACAGGGGATGTGGAACATTGAGTCTGCAGTGTGAAGAATGCTGAATGCTGTGCAGCGCATAGAGTATTGAATATGCAATGTGGAGCATGGTGTGGAGCATGGTGTGGAGCACGGTGGAGAGTACAGAATACTATACGGAGCAAGGAGACGGACTATGGGATGTGGAGTATGGAGTGTGGAAAATGGAGAATGCTCAATCAAGCAAGGAGGATGAAATATTGGTGGTGAAGCATGGAGTGCGGAGTGGAGTATGTGCAGAGAAAACTGTATGGAGAATGCTTTACGGATGATGAAGTGTGGGCTCGGCGCCTGTAGCTCAAGTGGCTAAGGCACCAGCCACGTACACCAGAGCTGGCAAGTTCAAATCCAGCCCAGACCTGCCAAACAACAATGACAACTACAACCAAAAAGTAGCCAGGCATTGTGGCAGGTGCCTGTAGTCCCAGTTACTTGGGAGGCTGAGGCAGAGAATCACTTAAGCCCAGGAGCTAGAGGTTGCTGTAAGCTATGATGCCACAGCACTCTACCCAGGGTGACAGCTTGAGCTCTCTCTCTCAAAAAAAAAAAGGATGATGAAGTATGGAATATGGATGTGGATTATAGAGTCTGGAGAATGTTGAATGCTGTACAGAGCATTGAGTATGGAATATTTGATGTAGAGCATGGAGTATGAAGTGTGGAGAATGCTGAGTGCATATGGAGCATGGACTATGGAATATGATATGGGGAGTATGGGTTTTGGAGTATGTTGAATTCTGTATAAAACATTGAGTATGGAATATTCAATGTGGAACATGGAGCATGATGTATGGAGAATGCTGAATGCTGTATGGAGCATGGAGTCTGAAATACGGCATGGGGAGTTTAGTTTGTGAAGAATGGAGAATGCTCAAGAGTATGGATGATGAAAAACTTGAAGCAGAGTATGGACTGTGATCTGTAGTGCATGGAGAAACCCGTAAGGATCACAGAGTATGGAATATGAAATGGGGTGTATTGAGTGTGGAGAATTTTGAATGCTGTACACAGCATTGAGTATGGAATATTTGATGTAGAACATGGAACATGCTATATGGAGCATGAAGTATGGAATATGGGGTGTGTGGTATGGAATGTGTAAAATGGAGAATACTGTATGGATAACAGAGTTTGAGATATGCTATGTATATTATGGCGTGTAGAGAATGGAGAATCCTGTGTAGAGCATGGAATATGAATGATGAAGAATGCTGTACAGAGAATAGAGTATAGAATATGGGATGTGGATCATGGAGAATAGAGAACACTATACAAAGTAGGGAGTATGGAATATGTGATGCGGCGCATGGAGTGTGAATGATAGAGAATGCTGTTTGAAGCATGGAGTAAGGAATAATGTATGTGTAGCATGGACTGTGGAGTGTAAAGCTGTAGAATGCTGCATGAAGTACGGAGCATGGAATATGGGATGTGGAGGTTGGTGCATGGACTGTGGTATAGAGTATTAAATGCTCATCACGGGATGGGAAACATTGAGTGTGGAGAATGAAGAATGCTGTATGAAGCATGAAGTATGGTATATTGGATATGGAGCATGGTGTGTGGAGTTTACAGAATACTATACGGAGCAAGGAGACGGAATATGGGATGTGGAGTATGGAGTGTGGAGAATGTTTTAAGGACAATGACGTATGGAATATGGATGTGGAATGTAGAGACTGGAGAATGTTGAATGCTGTACAGAGCATTCATTGAGTATGGAATATTCCATGTGGAGCATGGAGCATGGTGTGTGGAGAAAACTGGATAATGTATGGAGCTTGAAGTATGGAAAATGGGATATGTAGTACAGAGTGTGGAAAATGGAGACTAATGTATGGATCATGGAGTGTGAAATATGCTATGTTTATTATGGAGTGTGGAGAATGGAGAATCCTATGTTGAGTGTGGAATATGAATAATGGAGAATTCTGTACAGAGCACAGAGTAAGGAATATGGATCATGGACAGTGGAGAATGGAGAACGCTATACAAAGTAGGGACTGTGGACTACAGAATGTGGACCATGGAGTGTGAATGATGGAGAAGGCTGTCTGGAGCATAGATTATGGAATAATGGACATGTAGCATGGACTGTGGAGTAGAAAAATGCAAAATGCTTCCTGGAGTAGGGCGTATGGAATATGGGATGAGAAACATTGAATGTGGAGAATAAAAAGTGCTGTATGAAGCATGCAGTATGGAATATGGGATGTGGAGCATTGAATACGCTGTGTGGAGAATGGATAATTCTGTATGGGGCATCAAGTATGGAATATGGGATGTGGAGTATGGTGTACACAGAATGGAGAATGCCATTCAGAGCATGGGTATCAAAGATGGGATGTGGAACTCTGAGTATGCATTGTGAGAATAAGGAATGCTGTATGGAGCATGGTGTATGAATATGGGAAGTGGAGGATGGAGGGACAAGAATGGAGAATGAAGTACAGACCATGGAGTAAGCAATATGCGATGTGTAGCAAGGAGCAGGGACAGTGGAGAATGGAATAAGCTGTATGAGCATGGAGTATGAAGTATGGAATGTGGAGCATGGAGGATGAAGAGTGGAGAATGGCGAATGCTATAGGGAGCATGGAATATTGAATATATGATGTGGAACACAGAATATGCAGTATAGAGAATAAAGAATGGTACATGAAGCACGGAGTATGAAATTAGGAAGGAGAATATGGAGTGTGGGAATGCTGTAGGGAGCATGACATACGGAACATGGGATGTGGAGCATGGAGCATGGAGCAGGGAGTATAGACAATACTGTGTGGATCATGGAATGTGGAATATGGGATATAGAGTGTGGGGATTGGAGAACATTGAATGTTGTACAGAGCATTGAGTATGAAACATTCGATGTGGGGTGTGGAGAGTGCTGAATGCTGTATGAAATATGGAGTATAGATTATGGGATGTGAAGTATAGAATGTCGAGAATGCTCTACAGAGCACAGAACTTGGAATCTGTTTGTGGAGGCCACAGCTCAGAGCATGAAAAATGGAGAAAGCTGTTCAGAGCATGGAGTACGGAACACAGGATGTGTAGAATGGATCATGCAGTGTGGAGAATGGAAAGGTCAGTACAGGGCATGGTATGTGGAATATGAAAGGTGGCGCATTGAATGTGGAGAATGAAGAATGTTGTATGGAGTACAGGATACGGAATATGGGATGTGTAGCATAAAGTGTGGAGTGTGGAGAATAGAGAATGGTACGTGGAGCACGGAGTATGAAAAACATGATGAGGACTACAGAGTATGGAGAATTCTGTACAGAGCGTGACATACGGAATATGGGGTGTGGAGCACGGAGCATGGAGTACTGACAATACTGTATGGATCATGGAGTGTGGCATATGGGTTGTCGAGCATGGAGTTTGGAGAATGCTGAATCCTGTGCTGAGCACTGAGTGTGAAATATCCAATGTGGAGCATGGAGCACGGCACGTGGAGAATGGAGAATACTGTATGAAGTATGCAATATAAGTTGTGGAGCATGGATTGAGGAGAATGAAGAACGTGGTACAGGGCACAGGGTATGGAGTATGGGATGTGGAACATGGATTACCGAGTGTGGAGAATGGAGAATGCTGAGCACAGAGTATGAAATATGGGATGTGGAGCATTGAGTATGCAGTGTGGAGAGTGCTGAATGTCGTGCAGAGCCCGGAGCACTGAACGTGCAACGTGGAGCATGCAGCATGGAGTGTGCAGTATGTACAATATGGAGCAAAGAGCTGGAACATGGAGTGTGCAGTATGGAGTAGAGACAATGGGAAATACCCAATGGAGCGAGGAGGATGAAATATTGGTTGTGGAGCATGGAGCATGGTGTGTGGAGTATAAAAATGAAGAACGCTACATCAGACATGGAGTAAGGAATGTGGGATATGGAAGATGGAGCATGGACTTTGTAGAATGGAATATCCAGAATAAAGCATGGAGGATGAAATATGGAGCACTGACTGTGGAGAATGGAGATTGCTCTCTGGAGCATGGAATATGGACTATGGCAATGGAGCATTGAGTGTGCTGTGTGGAGAATGGATAATTCTGTACAGAGCATGCAGTATGGAATATGGGATGGGAAGTATAGAGTGTGCAGAATGGAGAATGCCGTGCAGAGCATGGAGTATCAAAGATGGGATGTGGAACTCTGAGTATGCATTGTGAGAATAAGGAATGCTGTATGGAGCATGGAGTATGAATATGGGAAGTGGAGGATGGAGGGAGGAGAATGGAGAATGAAGTACAGACCATGGAGTAAGCAATATGCGATGTGTAGCATGGAGCAGGGACTGTGGAGAGTGGAAAAAGCAATTATGAGCATGGAGTATGAAATGTGGAATGTGGAGCATGGAGGATGAAGAGTGGAGAATGGAAAATGCTGTATGGAGCATGGAGTATGGAATATTCGATGTGAAGTGTGAAGCATGGTGTGTAGACAATGGAGAATGCTGTATAAAGTTTGGAGCATGGAATACGGGATGTGAAGTATAGAGTGTGGAGAATGGAGAATGTTCTACAGAGCACAGAGTAGGAAATATAGGGGGTGGGGTGTGGAGCATGGAGCATGGATTGTGGATAAAGGAGAATGCTGTAGTGAGCATGTAGCATAGAATATGGATTGTGGCGCATGGCGTGTGGACAGTGGACAGTGCTACAGCAGTAGGGGGTATGGAGCATGGAAGTGGGGTTGAAGAAAGCTGCATGGAGCATGGGGTATGGAATATGAGATTGGAGCATTGACGGTGGACTGTGGAGCATGGAGCCTGAACAATGGAGAATCCCATATAGAGCATGGAGTGTGGATGATGGAGAATCCCAAACAGAGCACAGAGTGTGGATAATGGAGAATCCCATACAGACGGAGTGTGGATAATGGAGAATGCTGTACAAATGAGGGAGTATAAAACATGGCATGTGGAGCCTGGAGCATGGGGTGTGAAGAATGGAGAATGCCATTCTCCATGTACAAAGTATTTATTATAAGTATGGTATGTGGAGCATGGACTGTGTATGATGGAAAATGCTAAATTGAGCCTGGAGTATGGAATATGAGATAAAGAGAATGGGGCATAATTAGAGTAGGGTGGAGACTGCTGTATGGAGCATGGAGTATGGAATGCGGAGTGGAGGGCATGGAGCATGGACAGTGGCGTATGGAGAAGGGGGACGGGGCATGAGGAATCGTGTCCTGCACACTGAGTATGGACACTGCCGTGTGGAGTGTGGTGAACCAAGAACGGGTTACGGAGTTGGAACATGGGGACCGAGAAGGGGGCTGGAACAGTGCAGGGAGAGCAGGGTGCTGTGTGTGGACCGTGGACTACTGCTCCCCACCGTGTGAGACCCAGTGATAACTTCTCCCCTCACTTCCGAAGACATCAGCTATGGACCAGGCCCTTCCCAGGGACTGTGCTAGACCCTCCTCTGGGACCACAGGTGTGGTGCCGGTGCTCCTGTGACTAGGCAATACACACTACATGGGTGACAGGCCCTTCCCACGCACATCTGTGGGAGCTTTGTGTCCTGTGCCCTCCTCCCATGCTGCACGAGGCCGCCTTTGTGACACACTAGTCACGCCGGACCTCTTTCTGGGAGTGGCTGGGGGGCGGGCAGCTTCTCTCACCAGCCAAACGCCCGCTGGAGGCCAAGCACCAGCAGACACTACAGGGATACTCTTGAGCGCCTACTGTGTACTGTCCCCATGCCTGACTCTATGTGCCTTCCTGACAACTTTAGCTTGTAGTGTGCCCTGCTGTGCTCTATCTCCACTAAGCTTTTTGTGTTCATTATTGGGCACCTGCTGTATGCCAGGCCTGGTTTAGGTTCTAGATTCAGAGCACCTTCTTTATGTATATTAGTGAGCACCTACTGAAAGCCAAATATTGCCTTAGGGCAGTGATTTCCAACTGGTGTGCCATGAAAATTTTTAAAGATCATTAATTACATTATTTTTGAAAGAAGTTCAAAGAGCAGCCAGCATATTGGTTTGTTTGGTTTTTTTTTTCACTTTTTTTTTTTTTTTTTTGGATCAACGTAATTTAAGTGTGCCATGGCAGTTTAACTATAGGTACAAGTGGCCCATGACATAAAAAAAAAAAAAAGGTTGAAAAACACTGCCTGAGGGTCTCCAGGCAAATCAGTGCTCCTGTGCACAAGTCTCTTCTCAGCTGCCCCCATATCCATGGGGTGCTGGCCTCTGCACTGGCTTTTATGCAGGTGTTGTGGAGAGCTGAGCCGAGCCCATGCTGTGTAGAGGGATCTACTCACCCCGTGTCCCAACTCCGCCTGTGCTGGGGGCCTCGCTGCCGTCTCCAAGCATATCCTGGGAGCTCCTTGCAGGCTCTTTAGCTCTGTGGCCGAGTACATCCTGTTGTCCTCCGCTGACCTAGGAACACACACATTTCAGTGAACAACAAGCAAGGGAAGGGCTCAGTTTTCCCACCAGTTTGGGGGATAAACAACACCCCTCAAGGGTGCTGAGCAACACAGAAGAAGCCCCCAGTGCCAGGCCTACACACGTGGAGGGGTGCTGAGAGATGAGCAGGCCTTTGCATGCTGCTCCTGGGGTCCCCGAGGGCTGGGCACAGGGCTCAGAGCCCATGGACTGCACTCTGGCAGCCTTGGTGTGAAACACAGGGGTGTCAGGGGACTCATGGGCAGGCCTTGGGAGCAACGTGCTGCCTTGGACTGGACCCAAGTGGACCTTCCAGCCGACTCTTCAGGAGCTCCTGTCAGAGGACACGCCGGCCTTGGGTATGGCAGCCCTGTCTCCTGTCCACTCTGCTCCTTCGGCATCTTTGCTGTCCTACCTCTCCTACCTGGACCTCTGTACGCCACTGTGGGCTTCTTCCCTAACTTGGGCCTCTGCCCCATCTTGGGCCTCCAGTTTCTGTCTCTGAAGCCTCTGGGCAGTTGCCACAAGTCAAAGCCTGTCTGCCTCAGAAGTAGGCCACATTCACCAACAAATGGAGAAAAGGCGCTCACCGGCTCCTCCTGAAGCCACCCCAAACACACAGACTTGTGTGTCCCCACCTGGCTGCCAGGCGCGCCCCTCATCCTAGCCCAAAACATGCTCCACTCAGCCCCAAACCCCTGAAGCTAAGAGGGAAAGGAAATCCCAGCGCGCTGCCGCCCACCCAGCAGGCCTGGGGCTGACTGACGTGGCAGGTGTTCATTGCCACCTCCTCCCCACAGCCAGCAATGGGGTCCACGCGCCCCTCAAGCTGGCCAGAGGGGGCAGTGGTGCCAGGGGCCGCCTCTGGGCCCTCACCACAAGGCACAGGTGAAGGCCACAGAGGGTGGTTGCACAAGTCAGGAAGCAAAGGTTGGAGAAAAGCAAACTCAGCGAGGCAGCTTTTGATCACTTTTCCACGAAACCCCCCCCCCCCGCCCCATCTCTAGGCCTCGTGGCCAGCACGGAAGCCCGCCAATCCTGCCCACCCACCCCCATCAGATCTCTGCCCATCCCCCTTCCTGCCTTAAGCCCATAGATCTTGGCACTTTTTCCCACCTTTCCCAGGCCCCTCTGCCAGCCCCATATGCACCCAACCCACAGGACCCACAGGGCAGCCTCTCCTCAGGGAAGGGGCCTAGAAGCAGTAGCCCCAGACGCAGCCAACCAGCCTCTTCACCTCTCTGGGCTACACTGGGACCAGGCTGGAGCCACCTACCTCTCAAAGCAGGGCAACACCCAGGTCTGGGGAAGCCACACACAGGCACGTTCCTTGGGGCACTCTCAGGCCTGTGCAGTGCCGAGACCATAGGTTGGCACCTTCTGGCTGCCAGGAGCTAAAGACAAATGGGAGAACTGAGGCCTGAGGGAGGACGGGCATGAGGGCAGTGAGCAGCACGCCTTGGGGGACATGGCCAGAGGGGGCTTGAAGGCCCCCAACCAGTGACCTGGAGACCCAAGTGTGAGGCCTGGTCCACAACAGAGCCTGGTGCTGTCCCCCACTCTCCATTCCTGTGTGTGGTGTGCTCGGCCTGCAGAGAGTGGGAAAGCCAGTATTACTGTCCAGGCCGATTCCATGCAGCTGGAGCTTGCTGAGTTGCAGCTTATGACTGGCCAAGGTGGGCTGGATGGTATCTGAACCTGGGGGTGGGGTAGATGTGGGTGCCACACCCTCAGGCTAAGCCTGTCTGGCCCAGGGGCTTAAAGTTCCTCCAATTGGACTCCCTGCTGTGGTCTTGCTCCTGCCCTTGCTCTGCAACCTCCCATGGCTCCCCGTTACCTTGCCCAGCTCAAATGAGGGGCTTTCTGCTCAGCTCTTGCCCCACATGTCTGGAGCTTTATCCATAGGGCCACCTCCTTACCCCTCACCCCCAAGTCTCTTTATGCCCAGAATCAGAATCCAATATCCAGGCTGGGAGGGAGAAGAAGCCCACCCTTTCTTGTGCTGCCCCACCTGACAAGGGCTGGCCTCTCCCCATCCTAATGAGTGTGGCTGCCTCCTGGGAAGGCCCCTTAGGAATGTTCTCCTGGGCCCGGAGCCAGGTCAGTGCTGGGAGGCAGAGACACGTACTGAGAGACTTGGGAAGCTCCTGAGGGATGATACACAAAGGCCAGCAGTGTCTGAACAGCCCAGGAGTAGGGGATGGACTGGCCCTCACATGCACAGGTCAGGGGCTCTGGGAGCTGGCCACAGCCAGGGACTGGGCCTTGGGGATTCCTCCGTAGAGCTATGGGTGGCGTGGCCTAGGAGGGACCTTCAACCTTGTCATCTACCTTCTGGCCTGGGTGCCCTAGTTCAGCAATCTTCCATGGCTCCCCAGTACCTGGAAGAAAAGGGTCCACATATGTCTCTGCTCTTCGCGCCATCAGCGCAGACCCAGTGACTGTCTCCCGGCTACTCCTGCCGCCCCCGGGGGCCTTTCTCCAGCTGCTCCTGAATAACTCCCCTCAGCCTCATCCCTGCAGGCTGGGTCGGGCAGTGGCCTCCCGATCTCCCATATTCCCTAGTTCCACCTCCTCTATGTCCCTGGAAACCCCGTACCCCAGACACCAGCTGCTGCCTGGCTGTCCTGGCCCTTTTGCCCAATTCTCACCACCCCACTCCCATCCAGGGCCTCACCCAGCCTCTCCCGGCACCAGCCACACCCCTTCCCAGGCCCTTCCCAGAGCTGCCCACTCTTGCTCTCCTGCAGCCCCCTCCTTCCTTCCCCTTCCACCTCCGGCTGCCCCTGGAGCTCCTCCCACAAAATGTACAGGCGCAGAGCTGCTTGACTGAGGGGGCTTTCAGTTCCCAATCTAGTCCAGGATGGGCCAGGCTCACTCCCTCCTGAGGCCCGGAGGAGCCAGAGCAAGTGGGGTGGAGAAGGGAACAAGGGAAGGGGGCTGCGAGAGGTGGGGGGCGGGGCGAGGCGGGGCCAGAGGCAAGAGGGGCTGCAAGGTCAGGGCACACTTATCAGGCAGCCACTTGGGGCTGGCGCATTGGGGGTGGCAGCAGGACAGGCCAGCGGCCTGTCTTGGGAGAGGGCTGGGCCCACTGCTCAGCCCGAGGGTCCAGCCACAAATGGACTTTCCCGGGAATGGGCTGAAATTTTGTTGTCTCCTGCGCCCCCGTGAGGTCAGTGGGCAACACGACACCCAATTGGCCATAGAGGTGGGGCTTGGGGGGCTAGTGCGAGTGGGAAGCATCCCTTGCCCCCATCCCTGTTGCCCCCAAAGTTGACCACTCCTTATGGGCCTCTCCCTGACCCTCCCAGGCCACAGTGAGGGGCTAACACCCTCACACCCTTTCCCACTGTGCAACATGAGGACCCCCACCCCACCAGATGAAGGCCTCTGTCCCTCAGCAGACAGGCATCCAGCTGACCCAGGACAGGCACCCTTCCTGGCTCAGAGGGAGCGCCATTCACAGCCTCACGCTGAGTTTCCAGCCCAGCCATGAGGATCCTAACTGTAGCCCTGCCCTTGGCTTTTGCATTTGCTAGGGGTTTAGGGGCCATACAAGGCTACTCCGGGCCCAGGGTCCACATTACTTAGTGCTCAGGCCCCAAGGCCTTTGGAGGTCCCCAAAGAACAGCAGCAGTCTGATGTGTCTCACAAAAAGTTACTGGGAAGGGGGGTCCTGCTCAGCCACCCCAATCCCCACAGCACTGACTCAAGGAGGGCAGCAGAGCCCTGGGAGGGGGTGCCCAGTCAGCAGGCACCCCGCAGCTGCCGGCCAGGCTCTGAGCTCACCAGCACCCTGAGGGCTTAGGGCAGTGGGTCTCAATCTTCCTCATGCTGTGACCCTTTAATACAGTTCCTGTGGGTGGTGACCCACAGGTTGAGAACCGCTGGCTTAGGCGATGGTGCCAGCGGCCCCGTAGGTCAGGGAGACTTGCTGAGAAGCCGGCAGCCAGAGTGGGCTTTATGAGGCAAAGACTTGGAGTCAGGGGCAGGAGGAAGGACAGAGCTGGTCCTACTGGGCCTCTGGGCTGGTCAGGGTGCCAGTTACACAGCCTACCTCCACCCTCAATTCCACACCAGCAAGGCACCCTGAGGAGCACGTGGGCACCCAGCGGTGTCAAAGCACTTCTGGCAGGGGGCAAAGTGGACTTCCCCAAGTCCTACGGAGTTGTCCCAGCCTCTCCCCTTAGTCTCCACTTGCTCATAGAAGATAAGGGGAGTTCAGGGGGCCTTGGGGAAAGGGCCAAGGCCCCCCTTCTGGTGAGGTTGAGGGTGGGCTCCAGGCCAGGTTGAGGGCTGGTCATCTGGGGACAGAGTTGGGGCTGCTCTGAGGAGAGGGTGGAGGACACCCTGAGCCTTCCCCTGCTGCCCCCGCCCACCGCAAGGCCCTCTCCCGCCTCCCCTCACTACACCCCCCCCCAGCTGAGAGTCGGGTGGATGGCTCCCAGGGAACGTCTTGAGCACAGAGAACCTTGTCCTCAGATCTCAGGGGCCAGAGCCGGGGCAGAGGAAGGCATGCGGCGAGCCAGCTGGGACAGCAGACAGGCCCTGGGGTCTCTCCTTTCCCTCGCCCGCCCGCTGCGGGGGGCTGGCTGGGGCCAGGACTGGGGGAGGCTTCCTCGATTTATCTCTGCAGCCGGTGGACAGCCCCGAGCCTGGAATTTGGGGTTAGGCCGAGGTTTGCCTGCCCCGCTGTGAGCAGCTTGCAGCAGGACGGAGGGCCCAGGCAAGGGAACGAAGAAGGGCGTGGGACAGAGAGGATTCTGGGACACCCCTGAGCTGGCTGGCCACCCCATTGCTTCGCTGGGAACCTTGCACAGACAGTGGCCATGTCCCCTGAGCAGCCAGAGATTGAGGCTGTAGGAAGTATACCAGGCAATGTATACCCAGCCCCTCCTGCAGAGGAGGGTGGGTGAGGAGTGTGGGGGTCTGTGCTGAGCCTGTGGTGGAAGCCACAGGCACGGGCAGGAGCTTCAGTGGGGAAGGAGATGGCCAGGCCATGGAGAACCAGGTCAGAACACAAGGAGCTTCCAGAAGCTTCCAGCAGGACAGAGAGGGCCTAGGGAGCCATGAGTTCTCCCGGGGCATCCCATGTCCTCATGTCCACACGGGATCTCAACCCCCATGGACCTGGACCTGATGCAAGATCCATCCTCAAGCCCGATGAGCCTCAGTTTTCCCACATGCCGCAGAATGTGGGGATCCTGCTCCACTGGACTCAGAGGCTCGAGGATGCTTTTAGACAATGACTACCCAGGGCCCCACCTGCTCCTCAAATGTAGCCATTTTGTGAACTGGACACACCAGAGGCCACCAGCAGGAGTGGTCACCCTTTCCTCCTGCACCCTCTCGATCTTTCACAAACCTCCCTTTCTGATGTGGCCCTGCCCTGGGGGATGTTCCTGGTGGGTGTAGGGTCCCCCAGTGGCTGGACCAGGTCTTCCTGACACAGAACTACCCACTGCAGCCAGGAAGGGTGGTGGTGGTGCCCTGGTGGGCCATGCACACCCCTCCTGTGTCCACCTGGGCCACTGGGCTATGTGGACAGCAGCCTGTGTCTAAGATGGCAAAACCAGGCCTTCCACGGCAAGTGGACTCCTTCCAGCCCCCACAGCTTCTCATCCACAGGGCAACCCCATGCCCATGGCCTTCCCAGAGGCTTGTCTCACCAAGTGCTCACAAGTCCACTGGGTCTGCGTGGGCCCCACCTGGCTGGGCCTGCCCTTGGGGGAGATGTGTTAGACTCCAGCAGGCACAGGCATTGCCCAGGCACAGCACTGGGAAGGGCCCAGATTGGGCCACACACACCTGAGACCCTCAGCACCCTAGGCTGGCCTTGCCACTCCAGTGCCCTTCTCTGGAGGTTGGGGCGGGGACAGGGAGCAGGTGCTCCTTCCCAACACCAGCCCGTGGTGATATCTGATGACTTTCTCAGGGTGCAGAGCTGAACAGGCCCCCAGGGACTTGGCCTCAGGCTTTCTCTGGCTTTCACTGGCCCTGGGTAGCCTGGAGTGGTGACGGATTCCCCTCAGGTGCTCAGGCACCTCTAGATCGGCTCTAATGGGGACTAGTGGGGTTTCCTGGTAGCCATGGCAGGGAGGGGCCTTGCTGTCTTGCCCCAAGGACACCCTGCCTTGGGTCCCTGACTTGAAGCCCCAGCCCCCACTGCCTCCCCAGCACCCATGCAATAGAGTCTGTGGCAGAGGAACCATATTTTCCACCGTCACACTATGGGAGAGTAGAGCCAAATGTGGGGCACCAGGGGCTGGAACCCAGGGTGGCACAGGCCCCTCCCGTAGAACCTGCCTGGCTGTGGCCCTGGCCCAGCTGCCTCAGGGCCTGCATGGTCTGATCAGCCCTATTGCCTGGCCTGACTCGCCTGCGGGGCTCCTGAACCACGGGGCAGCCCACACTTCACTTGCCTCCTCCAGGGGGTCTCCCCCTGTCCAGCCATCACGGACATCTGAGCTGTGCCCTCTAATAGGTCCATGGTGCCGGGTCCCTGCTGCCCGGCCAGTCCCTTCCCAGAGTCCCCAGCGGTCCCAAGGAACAGGTCTGCTCCAGTTACTGTGTGGCCTCAGAGGCCATGGAAACAGGATCAGTGAGGAAGGGCATGCAGGGTCTCCCCAGAATGCCTGTCCCTGATACACCGGAGCCAGTGAACCCCTGGGCTCAGCCTGCTATGGTGGGTGGATGGGGGTAACCAGACTTGAGGCTGGGGGATCAATTGGGAGCAAAGCATGCCACAACCACGTGGTGCCCAGGACTTGGGGTGCCCTGGCCGGGGAGACAGGGTGCAGAGACTCGGCAGGCAGCCACAGGGCAGAATGGGAGGGGGACCTGGACACATGTGCCCATGAGCAGAGTGGGAGGGGTCCTGGACTCTTGTGCCTATGGGGGTGGCCAGTGCCGACGGGAAGCAGAGGGAGAAGATGGGCCCCCACCCCAGAACAGAGGGGGTGTGGCCAGGGGATGCAGGCCTGCCTAGGGAAGGGCACTGAGGACAGCAGAAGCCCCTCCTCCCTCTTGCCCTGTGAGACTCCCAGGGACTACACATAGGGCTAGGGGCTCCCTGTGGCTAGCCTACCCCAACACTGTCTGATCCCAAGGACTGCTGCTCTCTTAAGCTCAGGCCCAGCCACTCTAGCTGAGTGGACTCCCTCAAGCTGGGCGGGGCCAGCAAGAGAGGAGGTGAGGCCCTTATAGAAGTGGAGAATGGGGGTGCCACATTTAGGCATGGTTTGTAGTGGAGATCCCCGTGCCCAGAGCCAGAATTTGGGGTCCCAGGAAACTCATTTCCAAGGCCAGTAGCCGCTGAGTTTTGCACAGAGCATGTGCAAAAAGGCATGACTGCTCGCACCATCAGCTGGCCTGGAGGATGCCTGACTGCTCCTCTCAGGCCTCTTCTTCCTGCAGAAGGCTTTGAGGGATTTCTTAGAAAGAACTATTAGAGAGCCACAGGGCCTGTGATGTCCAAGAGTCCCATGGCAGGCCCAACCCGCTTCCTCCCCAGCCTGTAGCGCCAAAGGGTCCCAGGGAGCCAAAGACACAGGCAGCCAGCCTGCCCACACTCCAGCCTGGAGCCGGGAGCCTCCTCCCACTCTGGCCTCTGAAGGCACTGCACAGGGGACCAGGCATGTAGGATGCAGGCCCAAATGCCTGGTGGACCCTCATGCCCAGACCAAAGGGGGCCTTGCAGCTGGCTTGTGCTGTGGGCAGTCCACCCCACGGCTCCAGAGCCCTATGTGCCTGTGAGGCTCAGGGCTTTGGGCACCTCACATTGGTCAGGAGGTGGGTCCTCCTTGGGACATGCACTAGAACCAAGACATTGGGGACAGAGGCCCGCAAAAGACATATGCAGGGCCAGAGGGCCTGGAGGGCTTCCTGGAGGAGGTAGCAGAAGGGCAACCCCTCCGCCCTAAGTTATGCTGGGGGAAGCACAGCCTGCCCCAGCCTTTCTGTGCTGTGGTGGGGAGGGATGTCCACCCACAGTGGGTGGACCAGGCAGGCGGGAGCTGGATGGGCTAGGCTAGACTGGTGGAGGGGACCAGTGGGATAGTGAGGGCTGAGAGGGCCTGATGCCTGTAAGTGTGGGTTTCCCTTAGACTGGGACTAGGAGAGGGAGTAGGAGAGGGGAGCAGGGTGGCCCTGAGGTACCAGGGGGCCACAGCCCAACAAGGCCAGTCCATCCGCTTGATCCTAAGAACATAGGCACCCAAGAATCCTCACTACCTGCTGAGCTGCCAACGTTCACTTTTTGAACTGAACTTCCAAATGGGAGTTTGAGCCTGCTATGCCCTGCCAGCTCTGACCCCGCGAGGTGGGGGGCCCTATGGTCTCAACCCCACCCTGCCAGGCCTCCTGGGCAGCCCTGGTGTCACCACCGCCAGTCCTACAAGTGTGGACACCCCCCCCAACCTGTCCACAGAGCAACCCTACATGGAGAGGCCCTCCTGGGGCCTCCGTGCCAACCAGACTGAGTTCAGAGGCCTAAGGAGACCCCAGCAGGGCTGCCCAGCTCCTGGGGAAGCCATTTGTCACCCAGAGTCTCAGGCCTGTCTGGCTGCCCAGCAGTCCCTGAGCCAGAGTCCCATTTCCCATCTGCCACCAGCACTTGCTACTGAGCCCTGCTTCTTGGCCCCAGAAGAGCCTCAGCCTCTCTGCCCAGCTAAAGCTCCCAAAGCCCAGCCCACACTGCCCCCAGCTGCACCCTGGTCCCCAAGGAGAGGTGTCAAAGGCATCTACTCCAAGATCTCCTAGGGGGTGGACCCCCAGGGTACAGGCAGGAGGAGAGTCTGGGTGCTTTTAAAATGAGGTTTTCTAGACACAGCATTTCAGGAGGGAGCTTGGACACACACTACCCCTGTGCCCAGTTTGGTCACAGCTACTAACATAGCGGGCGTTTAGCAGCCATTGAGGCAGAGCTCCAGCCCAGGCACCTCTGGCAGAGCTGCCGCTTCCTGGTGGGGACGTGTCTGGGCACCATGTGCTCCTGGGCTCCAGGGTGGAAGGGTGCTGGGTGGCTGTGAAACCCTGCCCTGAGGCTGTGGCCCTAGGTGGGTTGCTGGGCTGGACCCTGCACTAACATCCATCCCCCCTCCTGCCTGTCCTGCCAGATCCAGGCCTCCCTGGAGAGGGGCAGACCCTGCTGGAGGCTGAGGAAGAGCCCCTCCCCTGAGGAAGACCCCATGGCCCCTCCAAGCCCTGCACCACAGGCCCCCTTGGGTGAGGACATCACCACACTGGATCTGGCATGATGGGAAGATGGGGGGCTGGCAAGATTGGAAAATCCGAGGAGGTAAATTCGCAGACCTCTATGTTGCCCTGAAGAGGAGGGCAGGACCGCAGGACCTGATGACCCCCAGGGTGACTGTAGCTGCACGCGTACCCCCCAGATTTCAGCCAGCATGAGCATGTGAAGCCAGCTCCATAGCCCACACCTGTTCTTGTGCTGGGCTTGGGGCAGTGGCGGCTGTAGTCCCCTGACCCTCATTGCTAAAGCCTCTGCTGTACATGCAGCCCTGGACCCCAAACTGGGGCCACTCCCCAAGAACCACACACACCACCCATGTGGGCTCTCTGCAGGCAGGGTAGCTCCAGTGGCCACTAGCTCTGCCTCCCTACACCCAGCTGGAGCCTGCCGTGCCCTCCAAGGCCCCCATTTCCACACCAAGGCTGAAGGTTGGTATGGAAACCGGCAGCCCTAGTTTAAGGCCTGAGGTCAGGCAAAAATGCTTGGCCAGCAGCCTTCGGCCAGACGTCAGCTGTTTCCTCTGCCTTGGGGAGGTCTGCTGGCCTTTTGTCCCCACCATGTGAGGTGGGGAGTAGAAGGTGGTGATGGCCAGGTATGGGTGAGAGACAAGAGACTGGGACACCTCTGGGGTTTGTCAGGAGCTCTGCCCTGAGGTGGCCCTGGGGGTCAGCCCGGGCCTGAGTCTCTAGAGCTCCTGAGTCCTAGGAGCCCCCCAGTGCCCTGGAGCCAGAGTGAACGAGCTGCCTCCGCAAACTGTGTCCATTTCCCACAGTTCCCTGGAAGAAAACCAGCCACCAGCAAGCCGCTATGTGTCACGTTCAGGCATTTTCAGCCCCGGGAAGCATTGACCAGAGGGTCTGCCCCACGCAAGTCCAGAAACCCATCCTGGCCAGGGTCGGGGTAGTGACTGAGGTGGCGCCCTCGGTCTTGGTCTTCCAGTCCTGCTCTTCCCCTGCCCTCCACTCCGCCTTTCTGGGGTAGGGTAGGCAAGGTCTGAGTGATCATGCTGGGGCTGAAGGACCTCCTTGTCCAGGGCCTGCTTGGGAGAGGAGCCATGATGGCCATGCTGCCTCTGTCCTGGGCACATGGACAGAGCGGCCACATGAGCAGGGGAAGAGGAATACCATTTTGCCCTCGGGAGTGCAGGGCAGGCTGCCTGCAGGCTGCCTGCTCCTCATCCATGATCAAGCCTGCCCCTCCTCACTCTCCTAGGCCACTTTAGGAGGCACCCAGCCTGGCTCTAATATTTTGTGTAGCTCATTCTTGTCCTGTGCCAGCTCTGATGCCTCACTTGCTGGCAAATGAGGAAGGATCTCATTTTGTCCTCCAAGACCTGGGGTGCCCAGCCCCAAAGCCTCTACTGTACAAGGAGCCCTGGACCCCAAACTAGACAACACTGAGGCCTGGTGGGCTGAGGCACAGGAGTGGTTGTCAGAAGAGTCTAAGGACATTGAGCCTGGGGGCAGGGAGAGGGTGCAGAGGTAAGACAAAATGCCAGGGCCATCTTTGACCACCCTCCAGCTCACATGCACTGGGGGAGGGTCTTACTACCCCAGACCCCCTTAGACAAGGATGGGGGCAGTGAAGCCAGGAGGCCATGAGGCTGCCAAGGCTGAAAGCCATGAGCTCATGAGCAGAAAGGGGAATTAGATAGCCCTGAGCTGACCTCTCCATTCCCTTCCTTGCTGCCCTTTTTGGGGTCTCCATGTGCCTTGCTGGCGCCTGTCCGGGTAGGGTGTCTACATTCCCTTCCTCTTTGGGACGAGGATCAGGAAACCAACACCAGGGCCTGAAATAGCTGCTGTCCTGTGGCCACATGCCCATGCAGACGGCAGTGCTGATTGGCTCTCCTCAGAGGGCGCAGGTGGTCCTGCTGTGGACAAACCCAAAAAAGGCCAATAACGTCCTCGAGTGTGCTTGTACCCCACAGAGCAGGTGCCTGGGAGTTGGGGCTGGAGCTGGCAGTGGTACCTGCTATGGGCCTGGATCAGAGTGGAACAGCACTGGGCTGCCGCTCGTGGAGGTGGGAGGGGGTGGTCGGGTGGGCAGGGGAAGTAAGGATGTCCCCCTGGACAGGGCAGGACTCAGGGTGGGGAAAGGGCCAGTGTGGGAAGCAGTGAGATGCTGCCAAGTCCCGACTAACAGAGCTCCCGTATCTCATGCCAGCCGCTCGGCCTGAGGGCCAGCGGTCCCCGGGGCGCCTCTGTGGAAGGGCAGGCTGCGCCCAGGCTGGCCTCGCTGTGCTGTGCACACCCAGTGCTGCAAGAACTGGGAGCTGGGGGGAGAGGGCGATGCCAGCCAGCCTGGCAGGGCCCGGGGGGCTGGCAAGAATACCCACACCAGCCAGCTGCCCTCACGTTTTTATTTCCTTTCACCCTTCGTGGATCTCATAAAGCATGACTACCCAGCTGCACCCCTCTTTGAGAAGGTGAGCTTGGAGGCCGGAAATAGCCATGCCCTCAAGAAGCCCTTGTGTCACCTGGGCAGTCAGGGACAAGCTGCCCCCAGGAGGCACGGCACCCCAGAATAATCCTGATTGGTCTCTGTGGCCTGCCCATCCTATAGCCCTGCCTGTCTCTGGCCATCTCTCCCTGCACCCGGGCCTATGGCCTCAGTTGCCAAGGCTGAGAGGGCAGAGGGCTTCAGGGGGGAGCTGGATGAATGGGCCGGAGGAGGGAGCCCATGTGGGTCCACAAGGGGCAGGGCAGTGGCCCTGCCCTTGTTCTATACATGCCATTCATCCCCTGGACCCTGGGCCTTGCGCTCCCACCTGCTGAAGTCCGACTGCCAACGCTTCCTGGTTCTCATATTTGCGCTCCTTGGTTGGGGCAGGTGGCCCTGGGAGCCTTCTTTGTGCTTCCTAGAGCACTCCTATGTGAGCTGGCCTCTCCCTCTTCCAGGGCCCCACTCCCAACCCCAAGCTGGTGCCCATGGGGACAGGGCTGGAGTGGGCAGGAGGGCGGGGCAGAGGCTCAGTTCCCAGCACCTGGCCCTGCCCAGAGACCCCAGCCAGGGGAGCCCAGGGAGAAACAAAAACAAGACACTGATCTCAAAGAAACTACGCTGTTGCCCCACCATCTCAGGCAAACCTGCCTCCCACTCTGGGCCTCAGTTTCCCCATGTGCTCTTGTGCTGGCTCTGGCCCCTCTACTCTTCCTTCTCTTCCTTGCCCGAGTCTACATTTCCCCACTGGCTACCCCTCTGAGACTGCAAACCCGGCCCAGGGCTAAACCTTACCCTACTCTGTTCTCTTCCCACTGCTTCTCCTGGACTGTCCCCGGGCACAAAGTGGGCATTTGACAGGGTGCAGGTGAGACAGCTGATCCTCACTGCCCACTGTGCCAAGTAATAGTACACCTGAGCGTTGGCTGGTTGGCGCCATGTGGGAGTGGTGGCAGCAGCAGTGGCTCCATTCACCTTGGCGGGGAGACTTTCCCAAGGCCACCTGCAGGCTGGGCTCTGAGGCCAGGGTGAAACTGCACTGCCAGACCCTCAGCTCCAGCTTCCCAGGACAGCCACCCTGCCAGGGCAGGGCTGAGCCCCATCAACACCACCTCCCTTTTCAGTGCCCACCTGGGGACAAGAAGCCAGGGCTCAAGTCATCAGACTAGAGAGGAAAGAGGACAGCCAAAGACTACCATGCGGCTTCCCATAGCCCCCAGGCTGGTGTGGCTCTTTGTGCCCCTCTGGGTGATAAGAGCTGGGTGGTACGAGAGAGGGAGACAGGGCACTTATCATGGTCAAAACAGGGCAAAGAGACTAAGCAGATGGAATTTGGAGAGTCCAGAAATACCCTGTACAGACGGGGGTGGACGAGAGGCACCTTCCCAGGATTCTCAAACCCCAGCGGGTCTCTACACAGAGGCAACTTCTCAGGCCTCTCAGCACCCAGCGAGTGTTTACACAAAGGATCCTTCTAGGACCTCACAGCACCCAGCGAGTGTCTACACAGAGGCGCCTTCTGAGGACTCTCAACACCCAGCGAGTGTCTACACAGAGGATCCTTCTGAGGCCTCTCAGCACCCAGTGAGTGTTTACACAGAAGCACCTACTCAGTTCTCACGACATTCAGTGAATGTCTACACATAGGCCCCTTCGTAGGCTTCTCAACTCCCAGGAAGTATCTACACAGAGGCAACTTCTCAGGCCTCTGAGTACCCAGCGAGTGTCAACACAAAGGCACCTACTCAGGCCTCTCTTCACCCAGCGAGTTTCTAGACAGAGGATCCTTCTCAGGCCTCTCAGTACCCAGAAGGTGTCTCCAGAAAGGCACCTTCTCAGGGCGCTCAGCACCTAGTGAGTGTCTACAGAGAGGGCAGAGCTCTCTGTCCACACTCTCCATCACCCTCCTGAGCCTCCACTGGTTCCCAGTTTTAACTAGGCTTTCCACACATCCGCTGCAGAGCATGCCCTCTGTTCCCACTCACTTGAGCACAGGCGGAACCGATGGAGACCCAGGTCCCCGGGACCTGACACCCAGTTTGCTGGTCCTCAGAGATGTGCCCGTCGCCTAGTCAGGGATTGGGAGACCTCCTTTGGCACTGGGAGCAGCTAGTGTCCTCCAGCCATGACCACGCACTGTGCCCGGGAGCCCTGGCTCTGGTGACACCACCCTGGAGGTTAGCTGGGAGTGGTCTCTTTCCTTTCCTCCTAAAGGCCTCTGAAGGGGACCCATGGATGTTAAAATGGTTTGTGCTGTTCATCCGGCTTCAGCTCAGTACTGTGGCAGATGGTGGCATGGAAGGCTGAGGAGGGAGGGTACAATAATGGCAGGGCCTGAAAAGGGGAGACCCTTTGGGGGAAGGGGAGGGAGGCACTTTGGGGTGGATGGAGGCCCCAGCCCTCAGAGCTGGCCTCTAGGGTGAGGGCAGGTGGCCCAATGTTGAAGCTAAGCTCCTTGGGTAGCCCTGACTCTCCTCCAAGTTGGCCACTGAGCATCAGTCCATGAGTTCCCCTCTAGCCCTCTCCTCCCCCACCTGGAGCCCCTATAGCCTCACAGACACCCCATTCCCCTCTGGGGTGCAACCCCAGAGCACCCTGTAGGAAAGGGTGACAGGCTCCTGGCACTGGGGTCCCTAGCCTTGTAGGGGAGTCCCTGTCTGGAAAGCACATAAGGAAAGATGAAGCCTGGAATTTTTTCCTTTGAAAAAAGAAAACTTGTTTTAAAGGGGAAAGATTGATGCTCTTCTTTCTTTCCCACACTTGGTCTGGAGCCCACGAGGTGGTTTCAGAAGAAATTCTCTTCTCCTCTATTAAATGTAACCGAACACGATCTACATTTGCAAATCACAAGAGGGCCTTCAGACAGCCAAGCCCATGGGCCCTCTGCCCCAACCAGGCCAGGCAGGGACAGACATATCCCTCACCCTCTGCCCAGTGAGCAGGGGCCAGGGCCAGCTGTAGGGGAGAGGGTGGCGGGCTCCTCTGGGACCTGAGTGTCAGAAGGTGTCTGAGACAAGAGTGCAGGCGGTGGCCATAGCCAGGGGCCACCCACCAGCGCCAGGCTGAGACCCCACCAGAGCCCGGGGGAACAGTAGCTGGGTGCTGCAGTGGGTCGGTGGGCCTAGGCACTGCTCCTTGCTCGCCTCTCAGGGGTCCTCTGTGCCCAGAATGCTCAGGAGAGTCCACAAGGTGGGAGGGGACATGGGCAGGCCTCCTTAGGCCCTGGCTCAGACCTACCCCATGACAGTGCTCTTGAGTTTTGCAAGGTTGATCCATCTGCCATGCCAACATCAAGGTACCCACAGCGCCCGGCCTCTGAGAGAAGGGACCAAGGCCAACCCTGTCCCTGGGATGGTGGCAGGAGGGCAGAGATGGGGGCGCTACTGAGAGGCCGAGTCTCTGGTCTCAGAAAGCACGCATGTGTGCACACCAAAGGCAGTGGCACGCGGGTACACCAACACTCAGACACTTAGGGACATGCTGTTCTTCCCTGACGTCCAGCCCTGTGAGCTGCTTCTCTAGACCCCTCTCCTTGAGTCTCCATATCAGCTGACTTTGTTCCTCCCTGGACGAGGGAGTGGGCAGCCTGGCATACCCCCCAAGGCCCCAGGAACATGTGGGTGACAAGCCTCCTCTGCCCACCAACCCATCCCAGGGAGTAACATTCAGGACCCCCAGTGCCGAGCAGCCTGCACTGCTGAATAGGCCTTGGCTAAGGTGGCACAGGATGGCACTGGTGTCTGAGCATAGACCCTGGGGCAACCCTTGCTCAGGGCCTGGTGGCCAGGATGGAAGCAAGGGAGAGATGGGACAGGGAGGGCATGGCCTGTGAGGCTGCCCAGAGGGTGCGCCCTGAGCTTCCGGATGCTCCCGGGAGCCAGGCACATGTTTTCTACCAAGACCCCATGTATCCTTGGGAACACCAGAGAGGCCCAACAGTATCCTCCTACCAACCATTGGGACCAGCCACCTCATGGTTGGTCTGGACGCAGGCTTTCCTGCTGCTGGTGGGATCAAACTTGCCAATAAAGATACAGGACATCTGGTGAAACTAGGGTTTAGGAAAGAACATATAACTGTTTGGTATAGGTCTGTCCCTAATGGTGTCCCCAGTATTACACACACATGCTGAAAACAGGCACTGCTCACCTGCAGTTCAGACCGACCTGGGTGCCCCACTATTCACCTGAACTGCAGAGCAGAGGTTTCCCCAGGAGCTCCTAGCTCCACTTCTGCCACAAGACATCGTCCAAGCATGACGGACTCGAGCTACCTACACCGTTCACCTAGCCTCATTTCAGGGGGTCTAGAGCTACCCATGGATGAGGCTCCTGGCTGGCCCAGGAAGATCTGGACTAGAGCATTCCCATCACTGGAGAAGTTTTACTGGACGGTACTGTTTTGGAGGGGAGCATTGCCTGAGGATGGGGCTGGGTGACCAGTGGCTCTGACTGCTCACTAGCAGTCCTCTGACCAGGCACTCCCTATGCCCAAGGCCTGACACCTCCCCCCCACAGCTCAGGGCTGCAGCACATGGGGACTTGAAAACAGCTAGATGTCTCCAGGGCATGAGCGCAGGAGCCCCTCAGCCCCTGAAGCCTGGATACTGGCTGGTACGGGGGCTCCTATGTGGAAGGATGTCCTGTGGTCAGGGGTGTGACACGGTACTGCTGCCCCAGCCCTCAGTTCCCTCACTCCCTACCAACTTCCAGGGGTTCATCCTGTACCAACCACACGGCAGCCTGCTGCAAAGTGGCTGGCCAGCCTCTGCCCCCTGGGTCCTTGCCCCTGCCTGGCACTGTCCACTCAGATTCCCTCTCAATACGGGAAAAGAAGAAAGGTGTCTGATGTGGGAGTGGACATGAATGCCTCCTGCACGGGCACTGTCAGCATCGTTCATGGAGGGCTGCATGTAGAAGATAGCAGGGCGGGGCTCCCGTCTCAGGTCCTGCACAGGACACTGCATGCGCTGAGGATGCCTACTGTGTGCAGAGCCTTCAGCTGGGGCGGGAGGCAAGACTGCTGCAAGAGCCCAGGTGTGAAGTGATGAAAGCTGGGTGTGGGTGGCAGCAGGAAGGAGGGAAGGGACGGTGGGGCTGAGCTGGGCTTGCTGCCAGGGTGGGCCTTGCTTCAAACACCCCCAGCTCAGAGCCCCACGTGTCCTGCTCTCCATGCAGGCCCACCACCTCTGTCCCACCAGAACGCCAGAGTGGCTATTAACATGTGGGCCTTATGCCGGGTGCTGAGTAGGCAGAGGGGGCCCAACTGACCCAGAGCCTGCCGGATACCAGGATGCATGCTGGCCTCAGACCCTGAGCATTGGGCAGGGGGCACCTGCTTGGGCTCCCTGGGGACACCCAGATGCAGACTCTCTGGGCTTTCTTGATGGTGGAGCCACCTCAGGCTGGAGGGCAGATGGGGCTGTGGGTGGGCAGTCAGATGACGGCCCCTCTGCATGGCCTGGGACCCCACTAACTGCCCATCAACTCCAAAAATAGCCTGTGCCAAGATCTGGGAGTCCAGGGGGGCCCAAAGGGTGTACAAATTCCTGCAGCATGTGCCTTTGCTCTCTGGGACCCGTTCCACCAGGCACCTCCCTGCCCAGAGGGCATGGGCAGGGCAGGGGCTCTGGGAGGCCTGTGCAGGACAGGCAGTCAAGCTGGAGAGAGAGGCTTGGGGTGAACCAAGGGGCCCAGGGCAGGTAGGCACTGAGAGGGCAGTGAGGGGCTGGGACTGATGTCATTCCTTGGAGGGAAGGCAAGAGGCTCAGAGGCTGCACTGAGAACACTTCTCCAATTCCAAGTTCACTCATGGTGAGGGGACACTGGAGTGGACACCAAATAGCTAGTTCTCTTCCTTGAGCCCAGAAACATCAGAGCAGCTTGAAAAGCAGCCTCAATGGAATATTTACACCACGGTAATTGACAAATGCCACCAGTCAAGGTGTTTTCCTCCCCGAGAGCCCCACACTCTGCCACACTGGCTGTACTCAGAGGCAGAGCACCTATCTCCACAGCATGGCCAGCACCAGGCCCCTCCTAGGGAAGGCAGTGCTCCTGAGAAGCGGAATTTGGCGATTCTTCCTAAGAATCTTATCAAGAGGAAAATATTCAATTCTGTTTAAATAAGGACAGGATTTCTGACATGTGAGAGGCTCTCTGCCAGCTCCATTGATGAATTGGGAGCCAGACTATCCTGTGAAAGCCCCGCCCACACCCCCTAGGAGTCCCTTCTACCTGCCACTCTCACTGCACAAGGGGCCTGCTGGTTCTGCTGAGTGGGATCAGGTAACAGCACATTCCATCAGCATTCTCTGGACAGAAGAATCTTAATAGGAAATTAAACTTAAAAGGTAATTGGTGTCCTACCAAGGCCACCTTCTGCGGGATGGAGCTTGTCAGAGAGAAGGGAAAGCAAGGCTGATCCCCAAAGCCTTCCTGTGGGATTTTGCAGAGGAGAAGGTCACAAAGGTCACAGCTCATGCCCCAGCCTGAGCCTCCTGCCTCCCACCGCCTACCCCTGCCCCTACCCTAGCTTGGTGGTTAATGGAGAAGGGCCTTGGGCCACACTGCCTGTACCTTTGGGGCCTGGTGAGGAAGGGCCCCACAGGACTGACAGTCCTCACTCTGTAGTTCTGAAAGACTCAGCATGACCCCTGGGCCTGATGGAGAAACTGAGTCCCAAGGGCTCAAGGGTGCACTGTGTGCAGGGAATTGGTGACAGAATCATAGTCTGGCCTCACCTACACTCCAGGGGATGGGCAACAAGGAGCCATTGACATCTCAAACCAAGTGCCATGTGCCAGAAGGGTGTCTGTCTACAGAGGTGAGGCTGGGGAGTGGGGGGCCTCTGCACAGAGGGCTCCTGTTCTTGCCTCTCTCAGGCCCCCCCAGTCCACCACCGATGGTCCTTGAGAAGGTTATGCCTGCCTGGGGGGTGCTCTGTGCCTGCCCCTCTGCCTCTGGGTGGGCCAGATGCTGCGAGTGTCCGGGGCAGGTTCCCCACCCTGAGCACACCGGGCCGCAGGGCACGACTGCAGATGTCGTTACTACCAGGAGCCATTTATAGGGTGCACTTTGTACACATACAGGGTTTATAATCCCTTTTATTAGTCATAAAAAGAGGAGAAAAGACTCCAGCCTGCTGGAGCTCGGCCCAGCTGCCTACTGTCCAGAGGGAGTAAGCTCTGGGTGGTGTGGTGTGCACCCCTGCGTAATGCCACAGGCCCTGCTTCTGAGGACCCTGGAGGCAGGGAGTGGGCAATGAGACATGGCAGGGGTGCTTTCAGGCTCGGGAGGAGGGCAGAGCCTCAGGAGCCAGATGCGCTCAAGCCTGCTGGATCAAAGGGGAAAGACGTGGAAGAGCCAGGATGGATGAATCTGGGCTGTACCACAAGGGGCTTGCTCTTCTGAGCCCCTTCCAAGCACGTGGGATGGGGCAGGAGAGCCCCTGGTGGTCTCCATGGGTTGGAGGTTGTGAAGGACCCAGTCAGCCTGTCAGGGTGGTGGGAGGAAGAGGGCTTCATCACTGGGTAAGGTCTTGACTTCCCAGGGGAAGCCAGTGGCCCCTGGTAGGACCAAGCCAGCATGCTTCTAGATGTCCGTGGTCAAGACGCCCCAAGGAGCCAGTGCAGTCTTCAGGCAGCCGCCTGCCCCTCCAGGCAGAAGAGGGACATTTCTAAGGCTGCTGGAGAGGGAGGGCCCTGTTGGAGCTGGGCAGGGGTACACCAGTCCTGCAGCCAGCCAGGGTCCCCTCTGCAGAGGTTCCCTGGCCTGGGCGCCTCCTCACCTCCCTGTACCCCACGCAGGACGCAGGCTAGCCCTGTTGGAGCAGCAGACTCCTGAGCGGAGCTGGTGGAAGGTGCCATGTCCTCCCTGCCACAGGGTGCTGCCCGGGCCCAGGTGACTGAGTGCAGATGGGGAGCAGAGCCAGCAGGGAGGTCACTGGGGTTGGGGCCAAACTCCCCTCCCTACCCCCAGGTGGGAGCACAGAGGACTCCATGGGCCCCAAATCCTGCCCTATAGGTGTAGGAGCTGGAGTAGGTCCCAAGCTCTCACAGCTGGCCCTCCAGCCCACTGGCCACGGGTACACCCAGCCCAACTGCAGGGACGTAGCGGCCTGCTCAGACTTCGCCTCGTGGCTTCCCAGAGTGGGAGCTGCCTCCCCCCTCAGACCCGGGCCTCTCCTAGGGAGCTGCCTCCCCCTCAGACCTGGGCCTCTCTTTGAGGGGGAGGAGCAGCTAAGTCTGCCCAAAGGCTCCCAGCAGGCAGCTGGCCCCCCAAACTAGAGATTCTTGGAAGCCACGCACTGCACCCTAATCACCACGGAAAGTTGGCCCTAATCAATAAGGCCACACACTAAATAAATCACTCAAGGGGCTTAGGGCTGTGTTTTGCAGAGGCTGTAATAATAATGTTAATAACAATGCCCTCAGAAACCTGGCAGAGGCTAGAGTCCTGGGTGGGGTGGAGTGATAGTAGGGGCCATGCTGGCACCCCCAGGCCTGGCTACCCTGCCCCTACCTCTGCCAACCCACCAGAACCCCATGGCCCAAGACCACAGCTGGCTCTGTCCCACTGTTCAGGACAACCTGGGGGACTCAAACCCCACCAGGGTAGCCTAGTGGACCCCAAAGATACTGTGGCCAGTGTGGACAGGAAAGCATGGGGTGAGGGCTGGAAAAGAATGTGGGGGAGGGGTGCAAGGCTGTGCACGGGCTCAGCCCCTTCTCTAGGACCCTCCTCCCTGAGCCCTGGCCCCAAACTGCTACCTTTGGAGGAGCTAGAAGAAGCCCTGTGACTGCTGAATGTACCAGGGAGTTGAAAGGAGATGCTTGCTTCCCTGGGTCGTCTGCCCTGTGGGCTGCGAGCCTTTGTGGGCCACGTGAGGCTGCCAGCCCCACTGTGACAAGTGGCCCAGTTCTGCTTCTGGAGGGTTCAATGGGCAGGTAGGGGTCCTGTTGAGGCCCCGGGCCAGAGCAGAGACACAAAGCAGAGAGTGACATGTCTCCATTGTCACATGGGCTCTGGCTATGGAGGACCCTGGCCCCAGCAGGAGCCCAGGTCAGCCTGAGGACTCTGACCAGAGGGATGTCGGCCACAGCCCAGCTGTCCTCTATTGTGTAGAGCTGAGGATGTCTCCGGCTGGTGAGTCTGATGGGCAACCAGAGGCCAGAAATCCTGGCTTTGGAGACTAGCTACATTGGCAGAGGGGACACAGGCATCCACCAGCAACACATCCAACCCAGGATGGCCTGCAGGGCTATCCCTTGGCAGGGACGAGGCACAAGGAACAAGGCCCTGTGGTGTCTTATGAAAAAAGGGCAGGTGTCCCCTCCTGGCCTTGGGCCTCTCCCCAGTTGAAGGGGTTATGCTTCCAGAAGGCAAAGAGAGGAGGTGGGCCACAGCAAGACCGTGGGGACTGGGATGGGGGTCTTGGGGACCGAGGTGTGGGCCGGGGAAGGCTGGGCGGTTTGAGCTCCAGCCCAGCTGGGCAACCCCAGTGGGCTTCACTCCCACTTGAGCTTAGGGCCCCCAGTCCTATGGGGCATCCCTCAGCCCTGCCGCATGGCAACTGCCCGTTCCTTTGGGAGAGGGTACCCTGGCTAAGACATCAAAGGCTCTTGAGTTCAAAGATGTCAGAGGGTAAAGGTCGCTGGGCCCAGCTGCCCTCTGTTTGACCTCAGACCCTAAAAGGGAAAAGGAGCTGAAGAGGGAAGAGGCCCCCTCCCTCTGATCTTTCCTCCTGGCCCTCGGCAGAGGGGAGAGGGACAAGGTCTCTGCTTGGCTTTCTGAAGCTGCGGCCTCCACACCAGCCCTCTCCCCCTCCCTGTTTTTGCAAAAGCATTGGAGAGCAAACACTGTCCCCCTCCTGCTCCCACCCCCAAAATAAACCCAAGAACGCCTGGGCCAGCCCAGCGCAGCATGAACAACTCGAAGCATAAATTCCTTGTTTTATGGTGGGAGGGGAAGGAGGGGGGGAGAGAGAGAGAATTTTTATTATTTTCTCATTTTTTAAGACTTTTTTTCATGGGTGCCATAGTCCCTGTCCCAACTCTAGCCCAGTGCCTACCTTTGGTCCCGCCAGAGAAGGGATGGAGGAGGGGACAAAAGAGGATGGGGAGATGGGGGGGAGGTAGAGGGAGGAGGGAGAAGAGGAGGAGGGGGGGAGGGACGGGGGGGGAAGGGTGTAATCGAAGTTGGCTGTTGGCCCAACCACCAACTTAAAACAATAAAGCAGAGGAAGTCCTGTAGGAAAGAGAAACAGGGCTAGGGGTGGGTGGGCAGGGGAGCAGGACTGAGAGGCCAGGGTGGCCCTTGGGAACCCAGCTCCCCTGTGGGGAGGGAGTCGTCCTGTTCCAAGAGCACATGGAGATAGGCTTTGGGGGCCAGGGAGCAGGGGCCCCAGGATGGCATGGGTCTTCTGGGCCAGACAGAGCCAGCAGCACAAGCCCCTGAATGGGACTCCAGGAGCACAGGGACACCCTTGGGGCGCCAGGCGCTGGCTATATTGTTGGGGGTCCCATGGTTGGGGCCTTTTTCCTTGGTATGGGCCATGGGGACTGACAGGTGGGTGGGGAGGGGTCTTTCCAAATGGAGGTCACTTTCTGTGGGTCCTCACTCTGTGGTACGCAGCCAGCATGCCAGGTCACCCTGCAGCAGCCCCTCCCCCAGCCTCCCCAATGCGCTCCAGAGGCCCTGTGAGAACAGGGTCCATGCCAGAGTCCTTGCCATGTGAGTCCCCAGAGGTGCACCAGCACAGGGCACAGCTGACTTCTGCTTGCTGGCCTCAGGGACCCTGCTTGTCCTGGTCTGGAGCTGGTACTCCCTGGCCTCCCCCTAGTCAGCCAGAACTGCAGACTCTAAGCCAGCCCTCCGAGGTGCTGCCACCTCCAGGAGCCTGACTCCTGTAGCAGTCAAAGGCTACGTGCATCCTAGGAGTCAGGGGGGCCTGGCCACCCCCAAAGGCCCACAGGAGCCTTGGCAGACAGGGCTGGGCTACCAGCTCTATCAAGCTCCCCCAGAGCCTTGCCTCTGGCACAGCAGCCCAGTGCTGGGGGGACAGGTGGGTGGTCAGGGGCCAGCACGGGGCCGGGAGGTGTCCCTCTGCAGTCCATCTGCCAGGCAATAGGGACAGGGAGGGATAGGCCCCTGGACCCACTGCAGTCTGTTCCCAAGCCCACCCACCATGCAGTCTCTGCACGGCAAGACCAGAGACACTGGAGATGTACCAGGGCCTCCTGGGAAGGGGACACCATCAGCGTGCCGGGAGGGAGAGTGACATGCTGAAAAACAGAAAAGGCAGGCCAAGCCTGGTGGGGAAATTGAGGCAGAGAAGCCTGTCGCCATCTTTGTCTTCTCAGGCTGCCGTGTCGGAATACCATGGAGTGGCAGCTTGCGCAGCAGAGATCCCGTCTCTTAGTCTTGCAGGCCAAAGGCGAGACCAAGCCATGCGTGGCAGGGCCGCTTCCTCTCTCCTTGGCTGCCGGAGGGCGTCTCCTCCCCGTGTCCTCATGTGGCTGTCCCTCTATGCGTGTCTGCATCCTCATTCCTCTTCTCATAAGGACCCCAGTCCTATGGATTAGGGCCCATCATAGTAACCCCATCTTAACTGATCATATCTTAGAGTGCTTTTCTCCAAATGATCGCATTCTGAGGTAGCAGGCCAGGGGACACAATTCAGCCACAGCACTCTCCAAGTGTCCTCATGGCAGGGAGGAGCAGGGTACAGCAGGGACATCTTCAAGGTCACTGGGAAGTGGGGTAATCAGGGTCACCTATCCCACTAGCCTGAAAAGAGCAACCCAGAGCCTGGTTGTAGGCCAGAGGACTCATCTTCTTTGGGGGATTGGGGTGCAGCCATAGCCCAAGAGTGAGGCCCAGGGTGGTAGAGGCAAGGTCCTGGCTGGGAAGACCCACCAGACAGTGGGACTAGAGTCAGGGCTGAGCTGTTGGAAGCCACAGGGTGGAAAATGGCCTGGCCAGAGCCGGATATGAGAGGGACCCAGGAGAGGGGCCTGGTGGGGGCCATGGAGCCGGAGCTGCACGTGCAGAGCTGCAGTGTCTACCCAAATCCTGCGGGCCTTGGGGAGCCAGACCCCTGACTCACAGCCACACCACGAGCCAAGTGGGGACCGGCCTGGGGAAGGGACAGGCACCAGGGGCTGCCTCTGAGGTTTCAGAGTGTGCACACTGACGAAGCCGCTCCCCAGCGGCCAGGTCCCCGGCATGGCTGTGTCTCTGCCATTCCTGTATGAGGCACAGAGGAGGGAAGTGAGCTAACACAGAAGCTTCCTCCAAGAAAGCTCATCAGAAAAACCCAGATGGAAAAATCCACCTCCATGGAGCCCTTTGGAATTGGAAATGATTTCTTTCTGGAAATATGCAGTCTGAGGGTGAGATAAAGGACAGGATGTTCCTCAAGACAGAGACTTTGAGCTCCACACACCATGTGTCACCGCCAAGGGCCCACCTGCACACCCCTCACCCTTCTCTCCTCACCTCCTCTTCCAGCCTACGCTAAGCCTTAGCTGCACGGCTTATGGGAGGGAGGGTCTCAGCACGTATCAAGGCCCAGGTGGGAATGAGCCTGTGCTGCACCTTCCCCCCAGCCCCACCATGCCAGGCCAGGCCCTCTACCATTCCTACTGAGGGAGATTCACTCCCACACACTTCAATGTGGCTCTGCCCCGACCCCTGCATATGGACAGAGAACTGTGGGTGGGAGGGAAGAATGACTTATCCCCAAGGCCACACGTGCACCAGGGCAGGGCCGCCTTGTCCCAGCCCACAGAGTCCCTACGCAGGGTTGCACCTCTGCCCTCCTGCCCCTTGGTGTGACGCTGCTCCCACCACATTCGCCAGACTGTGGTGCAGATGATGCATGTGTGTTTCTGTGCTGTCACCATTTGGGGTGGTCTAGGCCTAGAGCGGGTACTGCTCTAGGTGGGTGGGGACCCAGGCTCCTGCCATCTTGTGGCTCTGTGCTCCCAAAGCTGCTGAAAACCCTGTCCTTCCTGCCAGGGATGGAGGAGAAAGTGTGTGGAGACTTCTTCTGGGGACTCCTGTTGGCTGAACTCAGAAGCAGCACACTCCCTTGTGCTCGTGACTGGTAGCCCAGACTCCACATACAGGGCTGGAGACTGGCCCACAGAGGCTGGGCCTGGCTGGGCCTGGCCATGGCACCCACCTGCTGCTTCCAGGCCCTGGCTCCTGCCCACCTCCCATCTCCGGAAGGCTGGCTTCCTGGTCTTTTCAGGTGAAGCTGACCCCACTCGTGGCCTGTAGATGTTCTTGGCCCACGGCTATGGGGTTTCCATGGGCACCATGTTCCCACACAGGTCAAAAGAAGACAAAGCCACTGTCCACAGGGAGTTTCAGGTCTGGGGGAGAGTCAGGTAGGTGCCAAGCACAGGCCAGCCCAGACCCTGGCTCCTGGGCATCCTGCAGTGGCCCTAAACGGGGAAGGAGCCGGGCGGGGGTAGAGGCAGGAGTGGAGCTGGGCCGAGTCATCTGAGGCCCTCCCTCTGGCCTCTCCAGCTCCAAACCCCCCGACGTGCAGCCTCAGCCTTCAGGAATGTCCTGTCTGTGGTGGGAGCTGCCAAGGAGAATGGACAAGGCCCAGGAGCGGGGGCCCAGGCAGGTGGCCGGCGGCCCTGACGCTTTCCTGGCCTAAATCTGCATCCCCCATGGACCCTGCTGAGGAGGAGTGGGGGGCTTAGGCACTGGGGGTGGGAGAGATTCCGGCCTCAGCCCATCTGCTCGGGCTCCCACTTGGAGGGCCTGTGTTGTTGAGACGTTTGAAATATTTGTTTTCTAAAGGATTAACTTCCAGATGATTCTAGAAGGGGTGGGAACAATCAACACGGCCAGAGGAAGGGGCCCTCAAATCTGGACCAACAGGCGTCCTCTGGCCTCGGGAAGCTGGGCTGTGCCCATTCCCCTCTTCAGGCATCTGTACATCCTCCCCTTTGCTCATTCATTCAGCAAACCCCATGTGAGCCCTACCGGAAGCTGGACCCAGCCTGGGGCTGGGACCCCACCATGCCTGTGCCCCTTCCTCCCCAGGTTCTGCTATGCCCAGGCCCTGGCATTCCCAGCCTCTACCCCACACATGGCCACTGTTGTGCACACAACTTGTGTTCTGGGAGTGGTTCCTGGGGAAAGTGTCAGTTCCAGATGAAGGCTGGGCCACCTGTCCCATCAACCTACCCACCTACCCCCTGACCACCTGTCTCCTTCTGTCAGCCCCAGGGCTTCTGTTCCTGCTTTGGAGAGCTCTGGTGTTGGTGACAACGCTCTAGATTCAAGGTGGTGGTGGTTCCAGGGATGGGGTGGATGGAGATAGGGGCCAGTCCACAAGGTGGGGGATGAGGCCTGGAAACAGCTTGGCTGGTCTTTGACAGGGAAGGGTCTGGCTCTGGTAGACTGTGAATGTTCCCAAGGGGAGTACTTCAAAGGTGCTCCCCTTGGGGAAAGCAGGGGGAGGCCTGTGGGAGCCCTGGAGACAAGGTAGAGCGTGTGGATCTAATTGTGCCCAGGTCAGCAGAGTCTGAATTGGGGCAGGGAGCCATCCAAGGATGTCAGGGAAGAAAGGTTGGGAGATGCGAGACCCCAGGGTTGGAAAGAGGAGGTCCCCACAGGGGGACTCTGGGAACCATGGCTGTGGAGAACAAGAAAGTCAGACAGAGAGAGAGACAGAGACAGGAACCGAGGTAAGACAGGGTCATGAGTACATGAGAGTTGGTATCTTCCTCCTATTTTCTCTTAGGATCAAAAGTCTCAATCGACATTTTATGATCCCTGAGGACAAAGGTACCTGGCAGGATCCAGGCAGGGGTAGAGCCACACACTGTCACAGGGTAAGGCTCTGTTTTCAGGGCTCAGGCTTCTTCCACTGACTCTGGCTCTGGGCTTGGGCCTGTGACCGGTAGAATAGGTGGTCAGGAAAGAAGGGCAGGGCCACCTGGACCTTACCAGGACACACAAACTGGTAGACCATCTGGAGTGTATGGCAGTGTCTTGCCACTCTGTACTGACCTGCAAATGTGACCTTCCCAGGACAGAGGGTCCTTGCAGATGTAACCAAGATGAGGTCACCTTGAATTGAGGGGGACTTGTAAGTCACCCAAATCCAGTGACTTATAATAAGAGGGACCCAGAAGTGTAGTGGCAGGGCCACATGAAGACAGAGGTGGAGATCCAAGTGATAGGACCACGTGCTGAGGATGCCTGAGGCGCCAGGGGCCAGAAGTGACAAGTGAGGACCTTTCCCTGGAGGCTTTGGGGGGCATGCATACCCCTGCTGACATCCAGATTTTAGACTTCTGGTCACCAGAACTGTGAGAGGACCCATTCCTGTTTTTAAACTACCTAGTTTGTGATAACTGGTCCGACAGCCCCAGGAAATGAGCATACCTCCTGCCAGGGGATGCTGGGCGTGGCCAGAAGGAGCAGGTGCCCATCCTCAGGGAGCTGAACCAGGACTTAGAAGGTCTGGAGGAAGGAGCCCAGGTGGACACAGGCTAAGCAGGTAATGGGACACGTTGCACATGGCCATCTGCTTCCCCCCACTGTTCCGATCTTAGCGGTATGGGGCTGTCATAACAAAGCTGACAGGCTGGGTGGCCTAACAAGGGACATTTCTGTTCTTAGAACTGTGGAGGCTAAAAGTCTGAGTTCACATGTTGGCAGGGTTTGTTCCTTCTGAGGTCCCTCTCCTTGGCTTACAGACAGTTATCTCCTCCCTGTGTCCTCACATGACTGTCCTTCTGTGCCTGTGTCCTAATCATCTCTTTTGATAAAGACACCAGTGCTATGGGGGGCACCCTTGTGACCTCAATTCAGGAGCCTCTCTTTTGGTTACCCTGCATCCAGGTCTCAGCTACCAACAGGTGCCCATGTACCAGCTCCAGAATATTGCCCACAGGTGAGAGGGAGTTGCAGCAGCTGCAACATGGAGGCCACAAGGAGGGGCCTGAGCATGACCAGAGCTAGCTTTCCTCTCTGAAAGTCATGAGAGTTGATGCCCCAGCTGCCTCCTCAGGTCCCAGTCCGGACCCAGACACATCTGCCTCATTGCTATGCCCTATACAGGCTTCCTCTTAAAGTTGTGTTGCTGTCCTGCCCCCACTCCTCAGGTCCTAGCCTTATCTGGACATAAATAGTGTCATTATGGATGCAATTGACAAGGTCAACCTGGAGTAGAGTAGACCCTTAATCCAATACAGGGGCTCGCAATTAAGTTTGTGAACTCATCCTAGAAAAAGTGCAACATACCTTATTGTTTAATCACTATAGTCACCTTTGAAGTACTCCCCTTGGGAAGCTGCGCACTCATGCCAGTGCCTAGTCCACTCTTAAAAGACATTTTGGAACTCTTTGTCTGAAATGGCCATCAGAGCTATCATCATATGGCATACAAAAGCATGCAACAAAATAATTAATGCCACTCAATAAGACACCTACACATTGACATGAGCACAGCTGTGAGACACTGATATACCAAGGTTATGGAAACTTACTGAGTTGTTTCTACAGTGCTGCCCACATAAACGTAGGTGGCAAGTTCTTGAACTTAATTGTCAGACAATGACAGCTCTGATGGCCATTCTAGAAAGTTTCAAAATTGCTTTGAAGGGTGGACTAGGCACTGGGATCAGTGCATGGCTTCCCAAAGGGAGTACTTCTAAAGTGACTGTAGTGATATTTAGCAATGAGGTATTTAGCACTTTTCCTAGGATGAGTTCATGAACTTAATTGTCAGACCTCATATGAGTGATACCCTAACAATTAGAGGACAGAAACAAAGAGAAGAGTACACTGAGGAGGTAGAGACCAAGGGAGAACATTGGGTGAAGATACAGTATGAGGACACAGAAGTGAGGTGACATATCTACAGGCCAAGGAGCATTAGGAATGTTGGCCAGTACCAGAGCTAATGGGGGCTAAGAGACAGGCAAGGACAGATGGGCCCCCAGAGGTCCAAGAGAACCAATGCTGACCACACTGTAACTTTGGCCTCCTAGTATCGGGGCAGAAAGGGGGAAACTCTGGCTATCCCGGACCCACTTAGTGATAGTTATGACAAAGAACCAGTGCAAACAACCAGTGCAAAGCCCAAGATGACCACCCTCCCTACCACTGAGCAGATCCCAGACACAAGGGAGGGGGAGAAGAATCCTCTGTCCTCGCTGGTGACCGCACTGTGTCCACATTGATCCAGGTGACATCACTATACTCCAATCCGCATCTAGGGGACAGCACTATGCACACATTCCAGCCAGATGACAGTATTGTACCCACCTCCCATCCAGCAGACAGCACTGTGCCCACCTCTCATCCAAGGGACAGCTCTGTGCCCACATTCCCACTCTAGGGGATGTGTCTCCATCTTGGTTTCAGTACAGCACCCACATCCTGTCTAGATTACAGCACTGTGCCAATGTTCCCACCCAGGCAACCAGCACTGTGCCCATATCTTTGCCCAAGTGACCAGCACTTTGCTCATTTTCCTATCCATGTGACAGAACTTTGCTCTTGTTCTATCTAGGTGACATCCCTCTACACATGTCTTACCCATCACAGCCGCCTATACTTGACCATGGGATCCTTACTTACTGAGCTGTAATGGTGTCCCTGGCTATGTTACACAAGCTTCCAGGAAGCCATTGCCAGCTCATCAGAGAGCCTGGAAGACCAGCTGGATTGCCACTTTTTACCCTGCCATCTCCATTTGTAATTGGGATCATCTTTAAAAATGCCACCTGTGTGCTCTAAGGTGGACATTTTCTCAACACCTTATCCAATCACTATGTGTCATCAGACACTGCCCATCTCAAAACCTGTAGGCGGAGGTAAGAAGTGCCTGAGCCAGCTACTAGAACTCCGCTCTAGCTCCGAATTCCAGTGACACTCCCTAGGGTCCTGTGCTGAGTTTCCCATCACCTGGGAAGATAGAATGTCCCTGTGTGCACACCTGTTTAGCTGACCCACCTGGCTCCACCCCTAGCACACACTTCGGGATGCTGTCATGACATCTGTCATTCTTTCTCAAACTGGCCATTGGGTCTGGACCCTCTTTGGGCATGAGCATTAGGAAGTAGACCTGGGAGGCCCAGTACCAAGATGGGGCAATGAATGGAGCTACCAGGTGGCCACGCCCTTCTATAGGCTCCAAGCTGGCAGCACCCTGGGATGGTTTTGCTCCATGCAGAAGGATATCTGTGGCACCATGCCAACCCTGTCTCAGACTCCAACAAGCTTCCCATCTTGCTTCTGGCAGTGCAGTGGTGATGGGGACAGAAGCAGCAGAAAGGTACCAGTCAAGGCTGACCCAGCCCAGGTGGAGATACCCATAGCATAGAAGAGCAACAGTGTGGAAAGAGTCCAGGAAAGAGAAAGGGTCTGTCCAGAATAAACCATCTCCTACATATGGCCAGGCCAGCAAGTCACCCTGCAGGGCACCTCGGCTGAGGACCTGACTATGGTAATGTTGATGCCACCCTTTGTGTGGATTGCAGCACCTACACACCCCCACCTGTCACCTGCACATACCGGATCTGATCCCAAGGGTCTCCAATGCACAGCCCACTGTGCAGAGCCCAGGCAGTTCTTCTTGGTTGGTAAGTCAGGAGGCAGAGCATCTGCAAGTTCCTGCCGTGCTATCCTGTAGGGAGGCAAATACTCCATGAGGAAGCAGGTAGTCCCCAGGAGTGTGCCTGCTCTCAGGAAAAATCCCCTGAATTCTTCTCAGGGAATACAGGAACAGAAGAGATGGCCAGCCATCAAACCTCAGGAGAGGGACCAAGCATCCTGGCATCCCCACTAATGGGGTGGTATGAATTCCAACAGGAAAGGCCTGAGTCTGCCTGAAGTCCAATACAGCTGGGTGTCCAAACCAAGGAATAGCAATGCTAACTACATCTCTGTCACCTCAGACAAGGAAAAGGTGAGTGGATTCTTGGAGGCAGTAAGAGATCTCTGTTAACTGGGGCAGTCAATGACTTGAGCCCTTCCCCTAGATGGAGATGTTTCCCCTAGATGGAGGCCACAGGGCCTCCAATCGGAACAAGAATCCTGGGAACCAGCAAAGTGGAGGGCACAAGTATTTTTGGAGTCTTCTGCTTTGATCTTGGGTGCCAACCTCAGTGAGCCCATTTTGTTGCCAGGACGCAGCAGAATCAGCTGTGGGTGTGGAGACAAAAGTGGCCACGAGGCGGCAGTGTAGATGCACATGCCACAGTTCAGAAACAGACAAAGCTGCAGTTCACCCGCGGCAACATCCCGAAACAGCCAGGCCACATACCGCAGTGATCCATGAGGGTCATCAGAGGATAGCATGCTAATGGGAATTCCTCCAGCCACCCATCTGATTCAACCCAGGGTGCATTGTTGAGGGTGGACGGGGACAGTGAGAGGAAATACTTGGGGAATGATGAGGGGGTCCTCATTACTTGGATGATAGGGATGTTGACCCAGAAGGAGAACCTTCACTCAGGGTCTATGACAGGCACAGAGCCTGGGGGCTACATTGCCTAGCACATCGGCATTTCTGGAATTTTTCCCTTAGATCTCAAACTCCAAACCCAGCAAGTCTATCTCACTCCAGGATGGCGCAGAGTTGGCTGTGGGCATAGAGATGGAAGTGGCCGCGAGGTGGCAGCACAGACACACACATCACAGCTCGCAGGCTGCCGGGGCTGGGGTTCGCCCGTGATAGCGTCCCGGGTCACCCAGACCACGCGCCGCAGTGGTTCACGAGGG
>CAUYRH010043849.1:0-21217 GCA_963574655.1 Perodicticus potto | reverse complement strand
AGAACCTACTTTAAAAGAAAAAATTAATCAGTATAGTGCATGATTGATTCAACACAGTTCCCAGGGAACAGACTAGTCACTCGATTGCAGATTCCTTCATACCAACCATCATCATTCTTCTTTATAACATAAATGATTGCTCCCTCCATAAATGACAGCTCATCATCCTTGTCTTTTGTATAATCATATATTGGAACAACTTTCTCAATGTAATTCTTAGGGGCCCAAGCAGGATCCCCATCTGCATAAGGATCGTTATACTGAACTACGGCAGCCTCCTCCTCTTCATAATCCACTGGAGGTGGTGGTGGTGGAAGAGGAGTTGGACTATCAGCAACTGGCCCAATGGTGGGTGGTGAAGGTGTAGGCACAGCAATGGGAATGCCAATACTACTGCTTCCGCTGTTTTCTCGACTTCTACTTCCTCCACTGCTTCCACTGTGTGTCCTTGGTCTCTGATTTAAAGAGGCTGTCCTGCTTGGACTATGCTGACTTCCAAGCCTTGCAGGACTCATCATGTAGTCATTAGGAACTGTTGGGGGTTTAACAGGTTCTAGAGTTTTATATGGAGTATTCTGTCTGTGAAGATGACACAGGAAAGTGACTCCCAATGCTGGGACCCACTTGAAGTCCAAGTGCGTCCTTGGCTTTGTGCAAGAAAGAATTCAGGAGTGAGCCAATAGTATAAAGTGAAAGCAAGAATTATTCAGAACTATACAAAGTTTATTTGTCAGCCAGAACAGAAGCAAGTTCTCCCTGCAGAAGAGCACCAGCCGACTAGTAAAGATTTTAAGCAGTTCTCACTAAACTCCCATACTTTTCTTGTCACAAGTTTCTTTCTTCTTGTTTTTTTTTTTTTTTTTTGTAGAGACAGGGTCTCATTTTATCGCCCTCGATAGAGTGCCGTGGCGTCACACAGCTCACAGCTCCAACTCCTGGGCTTAGTTGATTCTTCCGCCTCAGCCTCCCGAATAGCTGGGACTACAGGTGCCCACCACAACGTCCGGCTATTTCTCTGTTTTGCAGTTCAGCTGGGGGCGAGCTTGAACCTGCCACCCTCGGTGTATGGGGCCAGCGCCCTACTGAGCCATAGGCGCCACCCTCTTTTTTTTTTTTGAGACACAGTCTCACTATGTCACCTGCATGTGGGTGGCACCGAGCCAGTTTATTAAAGTATATTGTTTCTTTTGTGTTTTCTCCTGACAAATAATTCTGACAAATGTTATCAAAGACAATTGTAGTGACAATAAGAACAGAATACAATAAATGATGGTATTAATAATACTTCAATCTGAAAAATTATGAGGAATATGAAATATGCTATTTAGAGGGAAATTTTATAACAACATGTTAAGTTTGGTGTTAAAACAAACCTCGAGTCAGGCTGTAGATCAATAAATTCCCAAAGGAATAAGACAGGATTAGAACCAGGAAAACTGCAGTGGAAAACTCAACTCTGGAAACTCATCAAATTAAATAAAATAATAAAATAAAAGCAGATGTGGAAAAGCAGCCCCATAGGAATAAGGATAAAGCTTCTCACAAGATTTTGTAGGTCCATTTCAAATTTATACTATTTTCAAAATAGGCAGTTAGCAGGAATTATTACAAAATGTGAATTGTTTTTTTTTTTCTCCGCAAGATTTCTCTAGCAAAAACAGAACACCTGCCAAGTATTCTTGATTGGCTCTATTTGCTGCACACATACCTGAAATGCTTCTTCATACATGCTGAGTGCCCTAGAAATGGAGGCTGTTGGAGGTAGCAAATACCAAAGATGGATAGCCAGGGAGCGTTTCCAATCCAACTGGGAGCACACGTTAATTTGCTTCTGCTCTGAGAGCTGCCACACCTGCAGGATACAAAATCATCACCACTGCAATATTTAACCTTATAACTGCCTAAGTCTGTAAGTTATTAATTTATTCAACCCACCACTCTTGTTGCACGGGGCTGGCGCTCTAACCACCAAGCTATGGACGCCCAGCCAGAATACCATTATTAATGATTCAGATATAAAATATACAGTCCCTTGCTGGCCAGTGAGAGAGTGGATTTAAGCAAATAATCAGTGCTTTGAAAAGAGAACAGGTCTGCTCATTGTCCATACTTGTCAAGTTGAGCATCAATTCTGACCAAGTATTTCTGAAAATTGACTACATGTATAAGAAGGTAATCAAAGAAACAGGCAACAATAGAGAAACAGAATAAAAATGGCTATTTTAAAAAATGGTGCTTCATGACATGGAAAAATGTTCATACACCGTAGTTTTAAAAAAAGTGGCAGGAAACGTTGGGCCTAATTGGTTTTGCTTATATATACGAATAAGTAAATATGAACACATAAATGTTGAATAAGACTTAAAATATGTATGGGGAGAGAATTTATTTATTTATTTATTTTGAGACAGAGTCTATGTCGCCCTCAGTAGAGTGCTGTGGCATCACAGCTCACAGCAACCTCAAACTCTTGGGCTTATGAGATTCTCTTGCCTCAGCCTCCGAAGTAGCCTGTTTGCCAGGCCCGGGTTGGATTCAAACCTGCCAGCTCTGGTGTATGTGGCTGGCACCCTCGCCACTTGAGCTACAGGTGCCAAGCCAGAGAGAAAATTTATATTGTTTACCACTAACATGAGATATGGTGAAATTTAAAGTTTCAATTTATATGTAACTAAATTTTTCTATAATGTGAATGCCTGCATTTATAAATTGAAAATATTTACATTGAAAATTACAAATAATTTACCCAGGAATGTCTAACTGTGTGCAGTTTATAAAGACAGACAGTTCTTCGCTTTAACTTTAAACCACCTTGAATTTTTAAGAAAACTGAAGTGAGATTATGGAAAAAGAGGAAGATACCGGTTTTCCAGCCAACAGAGCAAAGATTCGCAGTCTCTCATCCTGGATAAAGCAGTCAGCCTGGAGCTGATGCCAATCCACCAGTTGCATGGTGAGCAGCTCCCGGACTGACTGGCTACCCACAAACTGAGATAAAAGAAGGGCAAGACGATGATCACCTGTAAGAGAAGCAGAAGTTCTCTGGTGATTACTAAAGATTTACAGACTTGGTCAAACACTTGTGGGATTAATCTTATTTCTTTAGGAGGGAGGACATAACAACAGTGACTGCTTTTTGCAGTAGTGCCAAAATGTTGACCAAAAATTTACCATTTTTGTACCATCAATGAATCCCCAACAATAAAAAAAAAAGAAACCTTACCATTTTCTCCTTAGGTAGAAAATTAACAAGGTAGTTTAACGGAAATTATATATTGACTATCTAGTACATAGAGATCAATAATAGACATAATACTGGTTCTGTGACCTGAAGCAAGACACATTAGTTATAAAATGGAGAACCCCATCCAATTCAAAAGTTTGTAGTAAGACCAGGTATGGTGGCTAACACCTATAATTCTGGCACTTTGAGAAGTCAAAGGGGAACAGCTTGAGGTGAAAAGTTTAAGACCAGCCTGGCCAACATAGCAAGATTCCATCTCTACAAGAAATTAAAAATCAGCCAGGTGGGGTGGCACACGCCCTCAATTGATTTACAATCCAACTGGGAGCACACGTTAATTTGCTTCTGCAAATAAAATAAATAAAATAAAATAAAAGCAGATGTGGAAAAGCAGCCCCATAGGAATAAGGATAAAGCTTCTCACAAGATTTTGTAGGTCCATTTCAAATGGACCTGGGGAAGCTGAGGCAAGAGGATCACTTGAGCCCAGAAGTTGGAGGTTGCAGTGATCTATGACAATGCCACTCCAATCTAGAGAGACCCTGTTTAAATAAACAAACAAAAAAACCCCATCTCCTTTGGCTCCATTCATTAAAAAACTGACTGATTATCGCTACTCCGCCTTTTGGCTAGTGAAAAAACGGACTGATTAGTTGACCAACCAGCTTTTATCAGGCCTTGAATTTCCACACAGACTTTCCAATTAAAGAGAAAATACGCTGGTTGTTACACTTGAGGCTCCATCTCCAAAAAAAAAAAAAAAAAACAAAGGAAAAACACATAGTACTTACTTAGAGCCAGTAGATTAACAAACTCATGCTCGCATGAGACAAAAACCCAAATTCAAGTAAGGGAGGGAAAAAGGTTGGAAAAATTCCCACCCAATGAGTACACTGCACAGGTAGGTATACTGCCCAATTCTTGGGTGAAGGGCACAACTACAACCTGGACTTTAACCTTCAAAAAAGAAATCAAGCAACCTAATCATATGTAACCCTGTATCAATCTAATTTTTTTTATTTATTTATTTATTTTTGAGACAGAGCCTCAAGCTGTCACCCTGGATAGAGTGCCGTGGCATCACAGCTCACAGCAACCTCCAATTCCTGGGCTCAAGTGAGTCTCTTGCCTTCCCTCCCAAGTAGCTGGGACCACAGGAGCCTGCCAGAACACCCGGTCATTTTTTGGTAGCAGCCGTCATTGTTTGGTGGTCCCGGGCTGTATTGGAACCCGCCAGCCCAGGTGTACATGGCTGGTGCCTTAGCCCATTGAGCCACAGGCGCCAAGCCAATCTAATTTTTTTTAAAAGAACAAAAACTATGCTGAGAAAATAGCAGAATTTTATAATACTTTTTCAAGTAAATTTTTGTGTACATAACAATCTAAATATATCTGTTGTGCATGTGATTATCAACAAACCCCAAATTAGGCTCGGCTCCTGTGGCTCAACAGGATAAGGTGCCAGCCACGTACACCTGAGCTGGTGGGTTCGAATCCAGCCCGGCCTGCCAAACAACGACAGCTGCAACCAAAAAAAAATGGCCAGGTGTTGTGGCGGGCGCCTGTAGTCCCAGCTACTTGGGAGGCAGAGGCAAGAGACTCGCTTGAGCCCAGGAGTTGGAGTTTCCTGTGAGCTGTGATGCCACAGCACTCTATCCAGGGTGACAGTTTGAGGCTCTGTCTCAAAAACAAACAAACAAAAAAACCCTAAATTATTTGTTGAAAAGTCTGTACCTGTATATAAAACCAGCACAATGTACCCCATAATTGCATTAATGTACACAGCTATGATTTAATTTAAAAAAATGAAAAATAAAAAAAAGACTATCCTTTCTGGGGCGGTGCCTGTGGCTCAGTGGGTAGGGCACCAGCCCCATATACTAGAGGGTGGTGGGTATGAACCCGGCCCAGCCAAAATGCAATAAAAAAAAAAAAAATAGCCAGGAGTTTTGGGGGATGCCTATAGTCCCAGCTACTTGGGAGGCTGCTGTGAGCTGTGATGCCACAGCACTCTACCAAGGGCAATAAAGTGAGACTCATGTTTCTTTAAAAAAAAAAAAAAGACTATCCTTTCCACATTAAAAATGTACTGGCAACATTGTAAAAAAAAAAAATTCAATTGTAAATCAAACAGTTTTATAATTTCATTCCCATTTTCTGCTGCATTGATTCTTATCCATCCCTACTGTCTTGACTGGTGTAAATCTATGTTTCAAAGTAAGAAAATGTTGAATATTCTGCCTCAACATTCCCAAATATGGTTCTTTACGTCTCTAAACACAGATCAGTTTTCAACTTCTGCAAAATTTCTGCCTGGAGATTGTGGAAGATGTGGCATTAAATACATAGATTAATTGAGGGAGAAAGACATTGGAACAATACTGATGCTTTCTATGTATCACTGTTTCTCAAAACCAGGGTGGTCTGCCCTTGAAGTGAAATTTGGTAGTGAATGTTTAGAAACATCCTTGTTTGTCAAAACAAGAGCATATAAAGCATAGATAGTGCTAAGCATATTACAATGCCTAGGACAACACCAACAATAAAGAATTAGCCCATCTGCCAAAGAATTTTAAGGTTGAGAACCTGGAATGTCTCTTTTTTAGATCTTTATTTCCCCAGCAAAGTTTCATAGTTTTCAGAATATAGGTTTTACACTTCTTTTGTTTCATTTATTTCTTAAGTACCTGAACTGGTTACAATATCCCTTACAATGTTGTATAGGAATATGGTGGTTCCAATCTTAGAGGAAAGCCATTCAGTTTTTTATCATTAAGGATGATGTCAGCCACAGATTTTTTGTTAGATATGCTTTGAAATTAGGGTAATAATGGCATCATAGGATGAGCTGAAAGTGCTCTGATCTCTATGTTCCTGAAGTTAGGAGAAAATTATTTCTTGTTTAAATATGTAACACATTCATCAGTGAAGACATCTGGGATGGGGCTTTTCTGAGTGATGAGTTTTTCAACAAACTTAATGCTTTTAACTGATTTACTCTATGGTTTTTATGCTTTTCTTTTCACTGATTTTTGCTCTAATCGCCACTATTTCCTTCCTTTTGTTATCTTTAGGTTTAGTTTGCTCTTCTTATTTTTTATTTATATTTTTTTAGTTTCTGAACATTTTAAGAAACTTTGTCGTTAAGAAACTTCTTAACACTTCAAGAAGCTTGGGTTATTACTTTGAAGTCTTTCTTCTTGCTGGATAAGTATCAGGTAAAGTGAGTTGACAGTGTTTGTCCATGTTTCTATATTCAACTTCCAGCCTTCCTGATGATCCTCTCCCGTAGGTGTCATGGTGAGCATAACACTACCCTTCTTTTTTTTTTCTTGAGACACAGTCTCACTTTATCCTACAGGTAGAATGGCATGGCATCACAGCTCACAGCAACCTCAAACTCTTGGGCTTAAACGATCCTCTTGACTCAGCCTCCCGAGTAGCTGGGACTATGGGTGTCAGCCGCAACACCTGGCTTTATCTTTTTAATGATTCATAATCCTTATAATTTTATAATAGGATTTACTAAAATCCTATTAGTTTTATAATTTTATAATTCATGATTTATAAGATCAATCCTGAAGATAATTTTTCACTGTATAAATGTACAAAGATAAAGCCTGGGTGCAGTTACTCATGGCTATAATCCTAGCACTCTGGGAGGCCATGGCAGTTATTTGCCTGAGCTCAGGAGTTCAAAACCAGCCTGAGCTAGAGTGAGATTCCATCTCTAAAAATAGTCGGGTATTGTGGCAGGCACCTGTAGTCCCAGCTATTCAGGAGGCTGAGGCAAGAGGATTGCTTGAGCCCAAGAGTTTGAGATAGCTATGAGCTACACGACAGCATTCTACCGAGAGCGACAAAGTGAGACAGTCTCAAAAAAAAAAAAAAAGAAATGCTCAAAGATCAAGAAAGGGACTCAACTAAATGTGTAGTGATAGTGGAATGCAACTCGCCATTTATGTAAGTTACTGATTCTAGTTTTCCATTGATGTTCCTTATAATGCTCAAACTGGTCAAGTCCTCCAAATAAATCCAGTTGATGGATCTAACAAATGGGCTCTGAAGAAATTAGGTTCCAACAAACAAAGTCTCATTGAGGATCTAATTATAGTAGATTACGGTAAACTATATCATCTTGTTTTCTTGTTAAGATTTGTGTCCAGAGCAGCAGTTCTCAACCTGTGGGTTGCGACCCCTTTGTAACAATGAAAATACATCCTGCCTATCAGATATTTACATTACGATTCATAACAGTAGCAAAATTATAGTTATGAAGTAGCAATGAAAATAATTTTATGGTTGGGAGTCACCACAACATGAGGAACTGTATTAAAGGGTCGTGGCATTAGGAAGGTTGAGAACCACTGGTCTAGAGAGTCATTAAGCACTTGCTAAAGGCCTCGTTAGTGAAAGGGAAATAAAAAAATATGAAATAGGCTGGGCACCTGTAGCCAAGTGGTTAGGGTGCTAGCTACAGGCTCCAGGGATTGAACCCGGCCCAGGCCTGCTGAACAAAGACAAACAAACAAACAAACCTAAAGCCAGGCACTGTGGCGAGTGCCTGTAGTCCCAGCTACTAAGGAGGCTGAGGCACGAGAATCACACGAACCTGGGAGTTTGGGGTTGCTGTGAGTAATGACACCAGGGCACTTCGTATACCATGGATGACAAAGTGAGACTCTGTCTCTGCATTTCTTTCTGTCTTTTTTTTCTTTTTAGAGACAGAGTTTGACTTTATCGCCCTCGGTAGAGTGCTGTAGCATCATAGCTCACAGCAACCTCTAACTTCTGGGCTTAGGCAATTCTCTTGCCTCAGCCTCTCGAGTAGCTGGGACTACAGGTGGCCGCCACAATGCCTGGCTATTTTTTGGTTGCAGTTTGGCTGGGGCCGGGTTCAAAACTACCACCCTCTGTCTATGGGGCCTGCGCCCTACTCACTGAGCAATAGGCACTGCCCCAGACTCTGTCTCAATAAAAGTATAACAAAAAAAAATATTGAAATATATGCATGGAAAGTCTTTAAAAAACAAAAAAGCCAAAATAAATATGTAAGCCTTTTTTGTTTTTTAAAGACTTCCATGCATAATCACATATTTATTTGAAAAAGACTTGTATTTACAGAAAAAAGGAAATAAAGAAAATGAGTCTCAATGTCAAAGAAAGAATTTGTTAATATAGTACATTTATACACTAAAGAATGCTGAGAAGCATCTATAGTTTTACCTATACATAATATAGGACTTTTTTTTTTTTTTTTGTAGTTTTTGGCCCCAGCTAGGTTTGAACCCGCCACCTCTGGCATATGGGGCAGGCACCTTACTTCTTTGAGCCACAGGCGCCTCCCAATATAGGACACTTTTATTTTTTTATTTTATTTATTTTTTTTTGAGACAGAGCCTCAAGCTGTCACCCTGGATAGAGTGCTATGGCATCACAGCTCACAGCAACCTCCAATTCCTGGGCTCAAGCGAGTCTCCTTTCTCCGCCTCCCAAGTAGCTGGGACTACAGGCGCCAGCCACAACGCTCGGCCATTTTTTGGTTGCAGCCCTCGTTGTTGTTTGGCGGGCCCGGGCTGGATTCGAACCTGCCAGCTCAGGTGTATGTGGCTGGCGCCTTAGCCCGTTGAGCCACAGGCGCCGAGCCTATAGGACACTTTTAATGTGTTAGATGAAAATGAAATTATTATAGTACTTGGCAAAATATCATTTTCAAAGTTTATGTGCATATATCATACTGTGCTCATATGTTTGTATATAGTTAATGTATTACGAAGGAAATAATCTAAATACAAATTACACATGAAAATGTTTACAGTGAGTAGTAGTCATAGGATTTAGGTAGTTTTGATTTATTGCTTGCTTATCTCTCCATTTGCTAGTTTTATTACAAATGCATTTGTTATAAGAAATTGAAATAATTTTGATCAAGTAAATTTAATGTTTTTAAGGTTCTAAGAGAACTGAAAGACATGGTCCTTTATCCTGGAGGAACCAGCAATCTTTCTGTAAGGAAAGTCTATATACACTTAATACTCATAGGTTACAGGACAAAAGTAAATACACAACTAGGAATTAGATGGTGAGTAAGAAGTGGACAGCAGCACAAAACGAACTATATTCCCTACCTGACTGCTGGGCCAGAGAGCAGGCCTCACTGATCCTCTTGCCTGTGAGGTAGCTGAAGACAGCCTCAACAGGGTTGTCCTTTCGGGTTAAGGAGACTTCCTCTTCAATCTGAGGTGTGGCAGTAAGGGATAGCCAGCGAGAGAAAGCTCTTCGCCGCTCCAGAATCTGAATGTATTCACTAGGCTCATCCAGCTGGCTGTCAAGCTCTTTCAGATGGCCCCACAGAGCTTCACATAATGTCCATGTCAGGCTCCAGTGCTTCACAACTAAGACAGGGACAGAAAAACAATGCTATCACATGAAATCTCAGAGAGGGCATCACTTTAACTATGATGTAAAAATATACAAATTAATAAACACTCCAAACTACCACACAAGTTGATTAAACTGAATCTATCTCTACCTCACTCAGTTTTACAAGTTCTAGAGGTATGTAACTGCTTGCTCATTTCATATTTCTGTGGTACTTACATAACAGATATAACTCTATGCTCCCTTAAACAGTTGCCCCTATCCTAATTATGGCTAATATCTCAGATGATAGAGAGATCATCTAATTTGATCATATTCTGTCTACAAAATACTTCAAGAAACGTCAAGTGCTCTAAAAACTTTGAGTATTCTTTTTTTTTTTGAGACACAGCCTCAAGCTGTCGCCCTGAGTACTGTGGCATCACAGCTCACAGCGACGTCCAACTCCTGGGCTTAAGCGATTCTCTTGCTTCAGCCTTCCAAGTACCTGGGACTAAAGACGCCCGCCATAATGCCCAGCTATTTTTTGGTTGTAGTTGTCATCTGGTGAATGTGGCTTATAACGCCGTATGATCTGACTGCCTAGTCTTTTGAGGAAGTATTTGTATATTAAAGGGCATAGAACACGATGATAAAAACATACTGACAATTTCTCCTTGGGATTCTGCTTATTGAAACAACTACAAAAAAGGTCAAACTCAGGGATATAACTACTGGACTGCTGTAAGGCAATTTGTCCTTCTATGAACACATGCTATACTACTCCTATTCCTGAGACATCAAAGGTAAGACATGTAAGTGTGTATGTACTCACTTTGTGCTTCTCTTAAATCTCCTGATGCTTCCTTAACCCAATCTGCATAGTCATGAATGACAGCAACTCCTGGATTGGGGACAATGAGAGGACACAACTCATCCACATGAATGGTGCTATGTTTCAACTTGAGCTCCAGAGGTGTCTGGTATAACTGCAGGTCTTCATCCAGCTTCCTTTGTCTCAAACTGAGTTTTTCCAAATGAACTTTAAATGGTGACTCAGTTAGGCTACAAGAGCAAATAAGGAACAAGATACAAAATGAAGATAAGAGAGAAGCTAGGATTTCCCTTCAACCAAACCTTCTTTTCTTTTTATGATTACAAACAGAATGCAAAACATGCTCTGTGATTTTAAGGAAATTTTGTGGCGCCCATAGCACAATGGTTACAGCATAAGCCATACACACTGAGGCTGGCGGGTTCAAACCTAGCCCGGGCCAGCTAAGCAACAATGACAACTGCAACAGAAAAACAGCCAGGCATTGTGGTGGGCACCTGTAGTCGCAGCTACTTGGGAGACTGAGGCAAGAGAACCACTTAAGCTGAAGAATTTGAGGTTGCTGTGAGCTGTGACACCATGGTACTCTACCAAGGGCAGAGACACAGTGACACTCTGTCTCAAAAAGAAAAAAAGAAATTTTGTATCTTAATGTCAAACTGTACTGAACTTATCTGCTATTTATTGAGTAAATAAATTATGCAACCTACACATTCAGAACCCAAAGGCTTCTCAGGTCAGATTATAACAAACATGGTTGTCAGTATAGGTAGATATGCAATTGGCTTTAGCATGTATCTGAGTAGCTTACTGTAAAACCCAAGGTTCACAAGTTATTGTGGGAAACCTGTTTCTCAAAAAAGAAATTTTTTTTTTTTTTTTGAGACAGAGTTTCATTATATCACCTTCAGTAGAGTGCTGTGGTGTCATAGCCTCACAGCAACCTGAAACTCATGGGCTTAAGCAATTCTCTTGCCTCAGCTTCCCAAGTAGCTGGGACTACAGATGTCCGCCATAACACCCGGTTATTTTTTGTTGCAGTTGTCATTGTTGTTTAGCTGGCCCAGGCTGGGTTCAAACGCGCCAGCCTCGGTATATGTGGCTGGCGCCTTGATCAATGAGCTGCAGACACCAAGCCACTCAAATTATTTATTTATTTTTTTGAGACAGAGTCTTACTATGTCACCCTCAGTAGAGTGACGTGAAGTCACAGCTCACAGCAACCTGAAACTCTTGGGCTTAAGCAATTCTCTTGCCTCAGCCTCCCAAGAAGTTGGGACTACAGGTGCCCACCACAACACCCAGCTATTTTTTGTTGTTGCTGCTGCAGTTGTCATTTTTGTTTGGCAGGTACAGGTCAGGTTCAATCCTGGCAGCTCCGAGGTATGTGACTGGCGCCCTAGCCACTGAGCTACAGGCACTGAGACTGTTTCTCAAATTATTACACATAGTCATTGTGGCCTTGATTCAATTTTCAAGCTTTGAAAACTTACAAAATATCATCAGATCATGTGTAACCACTAAGTTTAGAAACAATATTCCTAATTGTGAGATTCAAGAGATACTGTTTTAAGTTAATGTTAAAATGAAGGATAATAGTTGATAACCTTCATTTAATCTATAGTAATTTTGTATAGGACACTGTATCTACACTGATAATTATAAGAAATACTTATATATGTATGTATACCGGGAATATATCTAGAAATAATAAAAAATATGCATCTAGGGCGGTGCCTGTGGTTCAGTGGGTAGGGCGCCGGCCCCATATACAGAGGGTGACAGGTTCAAACCCGGCCCCGGCCAAACTGAAACAAGAAAATAGCCAGGCACTGTGGTGGATGCAGGTAGTCCCAGCTACTCGAGAGGCTGAGGCAAGAGAATTGCCTAATCCCAGGAGTTGGAGGTTGCTGTGACCTGTGTGATGCCATAGCACTCTACCGAAAGTGATAAAGTGAGACTGTCTCTACAAAAAAAAAAAAAGCTATCTAGAAAGAAAACAAAGCATTTGATCTCCAAAAAATGGATAGTTTATTGTTTTGTACCTATCATGTTGCCGTTCTCAAAATGCATCAAGAAATGCAACTTAAAGCCGGGCACTGACTCACACCTGTAATTCTAGCACTCTGGGAGGGTGAGGCGGGTGCATTGCTTGAGCTCAGAAGTTTAAGACCAGCCAGAGCAAGAGCATGATCCCATCTTTAAAAATAGCTAAGTGTTGTGGCGGGAGCCTGTAGTCCCAGCTACTCGGGAGTCTCAGGCAAGATAATTGCTTGAGCCCAAGAATTTGAGGTTTCTGTGAGCTACAATGACACCACAGCACTCTACTCAGGGTGACAAAATAAGACTCTGTCTCAAAAAAAAAAATAAAAAAATAAATAAAAATAAATATAAAGTGTAACTCACGATTTAACAGCTATTGAATTGGGCAGGAATCCATATTCCATAGAATCAGCAATCTGATGATTTTCCAATTCATGAAAGCCATTCAGCTGTTCTCCACTATTTGCAAGAGTCCAGTTAGGGCCCCAACCAACACGAAATGAACGTCCCATAAATAGGGCCATGTCCATCAAGAGTTTCCCCTTGCCATAGGTGACAGACTTTTCAAGAGGGACTAGACCTGGTTGCCTTCGTGTACCCACTGTTTTCAACTGAACCTCAGGAGCTGGGCTGGGCACTGTAAACACTGCAGTCAGGGTTGGAGGGACAGACCAAGAGGATGTGGATGGTATATTCATTAAAGACGATGCTCTGGGAGTGCGACATTCTTGCACAGAGGCACTTGGTGAAAGGAAAGCTCCACTTGTAAATTTTGATTGCAGTAACCCACCAACTGAAATAAGGAGGAAAAAAGAGGACTATTACAAAATAATGGCTATTGTTTCTTTTGTAAACAACAAAAATCAGAAAGGCTGCTTTGTCTAAATCCACAAAGCTACTAAGTTGTAAGACTGGGAGAAAAGCTCAGTTAAATCTGACATCAATGCTCACACCCTTATCCATAATCCCAAATATAATCCTTTCTCAGTTCATATAGAAATGAATGCCATGCACACAAAAATTTAAGAATAGAAAACCAAAAAGAACCAAAACTCACATTTCTGTACTCTAATGCTCAATGATAGACCTATGGAAACAAAAACACACTCAGGGTTCGGCGCCAGCCATATGTATCAGGACTGGCAGGTTTGAACCTCGCTCGGGCCTGCCAAACAATAACTTCAAAAAACAAAAGTAGCTGGGTGTTGTGGCAGCCGCCTATAACCCCAGCTACTTGGGAGGCTGACGCAAGAGAATTACTTACGCCCAAGAGTTAGAGATTGCTGTGACGTCACAGCACTCTACCGAGAGCAATATAGTGACTCTGTGTTTCAAAACAACAACAACAAAAAACAAAAATCCCCACAAACACACACACACACACTGAGGTTCTTATGATTACATATATGCCTTTTTGGAGGATAATTATCACCATTAATGCCTCTTTTTCAATTTTATACGGTTCCTGTCCAAACTATGGAGTTAGTTTTTTTGTTTGTTTTTTTGAGACAGAGACTCAAGATGTCACCAAGAGTTTGAGGTTTCTGGGTAGGGTGCTGTGGTGTTACAGCTCACAGCCCTCCTCTTGGGCTCAAGTGATCCTCTTGCCTCAGGTTTTCTACTTTTACTAGATGAGGTCTCCCCTCTTGTTCAAGTTGGTCTTGAACTCATGAGCTCAAGCAATCTACCCGCCTCGGCCTCTCAAATGCTAGTATTATAGGTGTATGCTAACACACCCAGCCTGGATTTAGTTATTGAAGTATGACATTTTCTTGTAATACCCATTACAGAAAAGGTTAATAAGAATGTTTAGTGGCTCAGTTCCTATAGCTGAGCAGCAAGGGCACCAGCCACAAACACCAGGGCTGGAGGGTTCAAACCCAGCCCAGCCTGCCAAACAACAATGACAATTACAACAAAAAAAATAGCTGGGCATTGTGGTGGGCACCTATAGTCCCAGCTACTTGAGAGGCTGAGACAAGAAAATGGCTCAAGCCCAGGAGTTGGAGGTTACTGTGAGCTGTGACGCTACAGCATTCTACACAGGGCAACAGCTTGAGACTCTGTCTCAAAAGAAAAAAAAAAGAATGTTTAGGGTATAAAACCAAATTGTAAGTTTTCAAGGCAATATAAATAAATGCCTTCCTGGTAGATCCTCTGGTTTTAAAATTAAAATTAATTACATCTGCTTATATCTTCTGTTGATAGCAATACACTATTTCCAATCCCAAAGCTGTATGTAAGACCACTACAAAAAGGAAAGCTTTATAATAAAATATGTAATCATTTGCCTAGGAATATAAAAATGTTTAGGAAAAAGTAGAATTTTTTTTTTTTTTTTGCAGTTTTTGGTCGGGGGTGGGTTTGAACCCACCACCTCCAGCATATTTGGCCGACGCCCTACTTCTTTGAGCCACAGGTGCTGTCCCGAAAAAGTAGAATTCTAATTATGAGAAGCAACATTTATCCCTAAAAAAACAATACGATAGTGTTACGACTGTGAAAAAGAGTACAGTGCAGGATAATTTGCTGAATTCTCTATATAATATAAAAATTAGGAAAGCACAGCTTGTTATCTAATCCATAGCCATAAGCAAATAAAAACATGATCCAAGGGGGGGCATGGTGACTCAGACCTATAATCCTAGTACCCTGGGAGGCCGAGATGGGAGAATGCCTTGAGTTCAGGAGTTTGAGACCAACCTGAACAAGAGACCCCAACTCTACTAAAAATAGAAAAAATTGGCCAGGCTTTGTGGCAAATGCCTGTAATCCCAGTTATTTGGGCGTCTAGGGCAGGAGGATAGCTTGAATCAAGGAGTTTTAAGTTGCTGTGAGCTAAGCTAATGTCACGGCACTCTAGCCTGGGCAACAAAATGAGATTCTGTCTCAAAAACAAGAGAAAAAAAAACAAACAAACAAATGGCCGGGCGTTGTGGTGGGCGCCTGTAGTCCCAGCTACTTGAGAGGCAGAGTCAGGAGACTCGCTTGAGCCCAGGAGTTGGAGGCTGCTGTGAGCTGTGATGCCATGGTACTCTACCTAGGGTGACAGCTTGAGGCTCTGTCTCAAAAAAAAAAAAAAAAAAAAAGCTGGGTATGGTGGCTCATGCCTATAATCCCAGCACTTGGGAGGCCAAGACAGGTGGACTGCCTAAATTCACAGGTCTGAGACCAACCTGAGCCAGAATTAGACCCCTGTCTCTAAAAAATAGCCAGGCGTTGTATCAGGCGTTTATAATCCCAGCTACTTGGGAGGCTGAGGCAAGAGGATCACTTGAACCCAAGAGTCTGATGTTGCTATCAGTTAAGAAGCCATGGCACTCTACCAAGGGTGACCAACCAAGTGAGGCTCTGTCTCAAAAATAAACAAAAAAAAAAATAGACTCTAATAAAGTACAAATACTTTTTTTTCTCCATACAACTTCTGCATCTGCACCAATAGAGGTAATTATGTTTCTTAAAAACTGGTATTTAGAAGAGTACAATTTATCTTGGCATCCTTATCATAGGCACAGCTATCAGGAGGATATCTGCTGGAGAACTTCACTCAGCACTGAAGATGTGAAAAGAAAAACTTAATGACTCTATAGTTTTTTTTGTAAAACAGGACATTTTATACGGTACCTAGTGAACGAGATTTTGTTGAGTGGGATGCTGAGATGGGGAGCCTGGGAGAACAGATTTCTTGAGAAGTATCTGCTTTGGAAGGAAGGCGATTGACGTGTTGATCCAGCACCATATCTGCGTCTTCTTCATCAGCAAGCAATGATGCTTTCATGATCTAAAAAGGCAAAATCTATAGAATGAATGTGCGCCCCAGAAAAGGTCAAAAAAGAAAAATGGAGTTTACAACAATCAAAAATATCATTCCTCCTCAGGCTGTTATGTAGAGCTAGTATAACATCTGTGTGACTGTATTATTCTGTATGTGCCTGAAGGCAAAAGTCAACATTAATAAACCTCTTCCTTATATCTAAAAAGTCTTGCTAGATCATGGCATATAGCAGTTGCTTATGTTTGCTGAATGAATGATTTAAAAAGTCAAACATAAGCCAAAGGCTAAACACCATACCAAAAGGCTTTGGCAAGGGAACTAGACAGAGATTAATAAAACTTGTGCCTACCATGTTTTTAAATTTTTAAATTTTGGGGAGCACTTTCCAGGTCCTCAAAACTATCCTTGTGAAGTAGATAAAGTAATATCTTCTGGAGAAAAATCAGTGTTCACAGGTATTAAGTGACTTGACTCAATTCAGACAGTAATGAAGTTACCAAGTAGAATCAAAAATAGGTTCTCTGATTCTAATGCAGTTAAAACCAGAAGCCCTATCTGCTGATTCTCAACATATCCTTCCTTCCCTCAAGAGGAAATGAGGCCCAAACACTGGCCCATTCCTGTTTTTTTTTAAGTGAATAAAGAAGGAAGAGGCCTGATGCTATGAGAGAAATAATTAGTTTGGCTTTCTGATATAATATAGGTTGGTTAGAACGTCACCTGTAAGACATGTGGATTAATTCCCAGTGAAGATGCAATATGCGTTGAGGCAGACACGGGTTCCTGATCCTCAGGCATGCTCTCTTCTAACATGGAATCCAAAACTGGCTCCTGGGTAATATCTACCATATCACTGTCCAGTTCCACAACCCTCCCTAACTGCTCCACCTCTGGGCTCTGACTCTGTAGACAGCAGAAACAATCGGGAAAGCAGCATTAAATTATACCAAGAGACACAGAGCTTCTAGATCAGATTTAGTTTATTCAGAATATGATGTAGTAATATTAGATTTTATCCATTTCATTGTGTGGTACGGCAGCAGATTTGCTAAAGATTATTTAGTATTAATTATTCTTAAATAATGGAATTCAAATGAGGATTCATAAAATTATCCTTTTGTAATAATATGGTATCTGGAACCTAAGCTACTGCCCATACTGAAACAAACAGTGGTCTACAGGGACAAAGACTCAAAGACTATGGCTTATATGATTTAGCCAGAAACTACAATTTTCAGATTTACAAAGGGTCACTCTGCCCTCATACTACCTTGTACACAGAAGCCTCTGGAAAAAGAGAACAAGAGGTACAGGTATCAAATATCTCTAGTAACTTTGTATTTTCTTAAGGAAAACAATCACAAACAACTTTCTAGTTAATACGTTTTGAGTCTGGAATTTATCTTTTGGATGACTGAAATCTGAAGTTACCTGGGCTCTACCTGTGCAGTATCATGTAAGATAAGAGGAATATCAACTCTTAATTTCTCAAAAGTAAAAAAAAAAAAAAAAAAAACACTAGAAATAATTTTTATCTAGGAATTATCCCTTTATGTTTAAAAGTATCAACAGTTATATTCACATTTAATAAGTAGTTTTAAAGATATAACCATGACTAACAGTTTATGTTTTGAAAGGATAAACACTTGAAAGCTGAGAAAATAACTGGTTAAATACATTTCCAATCCATATATCCTGAACTCATTATGACCTGATAAAATAAAAAACAATGACTGAACAAATTTATGAAACATTTTCAAACTAAAAGTTCTATCAATTATTTTTCTAACCATAATTTCATTTGCAGATCATTATTCTTCCATGCTTTATGTCTGATCTTTCACAAGTGGTCTATTTTCATGCAAAACCTCTAATAGATGCTATTTTACAAAAGGTAGTTAGAAGGAAGTTTTCATAATCTTGTTGGACTAAGCAACCACCATTAGTGGAACCTATTACTACCCAGAATTCCTTTAACACGTATCTTTGTTTAAAAAATGAGTGGTGTCAGAAACACAGAAAAGTGCCATGTAAGATGGGAAAATTCTCAAGGACTGCTCTAACAAAACTAGAGGTTACATAATGATCAAAAGGCAAATATGATACTATTTCTTAGCAATTGGTGATGCTACAGGCAGGTTTGACAACTTTTATTCTTTAAAATCCTAAAGTGAGGAAAAAAACCTTGTGATGATGTCATTTTAACTGTAAGAACTGTGGGAAAACTTTCCCTTCATAAATTTCCTATTAAGTTAATTTTTAACTAAATTCAACTTTAAAGTTCTGATTTTTCCCATCTTGTGCCAACTTGTGAGAACACCCTACTATGTTTGGCTCCCAAAATATTGTTTGTATCCATAATATTGTATCTAAATATTGTTTATACAATGTATCATGAGGTATTAGAATTTCTTACATACATATGTGATTGGCTCACCAGACAGTCAAGACTTAAAAACAGGTTTTATGGCTGTTCTCTGTACCTAACACTAAGCACATCTTAAGCACAATATGCTCTCAATACTCACTTTGTTATTTCAATGGCCTAAAGTAGGGCTTGGTCCACAGTAGAAAAAGCAACTAATAACTATAAAAACACAAGAAGGAATGAAGATGGGAGAGAGGAAAGGAAGAAGGGATACAAATTTCTACTCAACAAAGGAATACTACTAAACAGCAAGAGACGCTCACCTTCAACACTTCTAGGCAAATCTGGATGATTAGCTCAAATATCTAAATTAGAGACCTAAGGAGCTCAGCGTATCTTTAGGAGGAATGCTAAAGATGAAGGTTTTATAATATTTACACCACTTTCACAGACTGACATCTAATAGGTGGACAAGAGGGGAAGGAATTACTATGAAACTGTAATAAGCTGCTAGAACTCCTGTATGTGAATTTTGTATATCTAAGGAACTGGAATAAACTCCCCCTAAAAGGTATACTTATTTTCAGGATAATCTTGGCAGATCCGCAGCTTTGTTAAAAAGCCAGTCCTGGGAAGAAAACTGGACTTCAAGTAAAACAAAACCGGACAATATAAAAGGAACTGAGATAGAAAAAAAGACTACTGAGAGGTCTATGGAAAAGAAAGGCATGTACTGGAAGATGACAGCGATTATCATTTTAATTCTCCCTTTCCTATAATGAAACCTCTTGAAGATAGGATCTTATTTATTTCTAAATACTAATACAGTACATTACAAACCCTAATTATACAGATATATATCTGTAAAATGACTGTCTAAGTATATAGAGGGTGAAGTCTCACAATTGAAAAACCTTCAGTGCCTGGGAGCGTGGGGACCTAAAAGAGGATTTGGCTTCTTGCACTTGGTGCACTGTAACTCTTCTACCATGAGCCTTGACTGTCAGGCCTGGGGTCAAACCTTGGCTGACAGGATCCCTACACAGTTCATCACGGAGGCCCCCAGTTACCCTGTCACCCAAACATGGCCCCAGACCCTCATCCTCACCCTGAGTGTCAAAAGCAGACTGTGGTGGAAATTATAGCCGTGTGCCTCTATTTATTCTGAGTTGTACTGTAGAAACAAGTGTTTTTGAAGAATAAACAAATCACCAGGAAAAAAAAAAAAAGAAAAACCTTCAGTGACTCGAGGAACCTTCCTCATTTAAATGTGGCTGGCAATACCTTAAACATACAACATCTCTTAATTCAGTAGGAAAAGTGAGATTTATTAAGATATCCTAGGTCAGCGCCTGTGGCTCAAAGGAGTAGGGTGCTGGCCCCATATGCCGGAAGTGGTGGGTTCAAACCCAGCCCTGGCCAAAAAAAAAAAAAAATTGAGAACAACATTTGGGTGGCTCCTGTGGCTCAGTGAGTAGGGCGCTGGCCCCATATACCGAGGGTGGTGGGTTCAAACCCGGCCCCAGCCAAACTGCATAAAAAAAAAAAAAAAAGATATCCTTACTCAACAGAGTGAATGACCAGTTCAAGGTCAAATAGATGTTAAATTCATTCTGTCCTCTCAGTCAAGTAGTTTGTTCCAATATAATGACCACTCTTCTCCAACACCAAAAGAATTTGTTTCCTACATATATATTTATATATGTTTGGAGACAGGCTCTTGCTTTGCCACCTGGACAATAGTGCAATGGCATCCTCATAGCTTACTGAAACCTCAAATGTTTGGGCTCAAGCCACCCTCCTGCCTCAGCCTCCTGAGTAGCTGGGATTACAGGTATATGCCACTGTAACAGGCTAATTTTTCTAATTTTTTGTAGAGACAGGGTCTCACTATTGTTCAGGTTGGTCTAGAACTCCTGACCTCAAGTGATCCTCCCACCTCAGCTTCCCAAAGAACAAAGATTTATTACAGGCACAAGCCACTGTACCTGGCAAAATGTGTTATATTTTCCTTAAAAATGAGCCCTGTCAACAATATGTTATCCTCAAGAGAAATTCAATGTTACGGTTGAAAGGCCCACCATAAGTGTATTCTATGCATACATTTAGGGATATTACTGCAGGAGGCATAAGCCTATTTCATTTTTTTTTTTAGTTAACCAGTAGTTTCAAAGTGGCATAGGTCTTAACATCAGTTACTGTAGATTTGGTTTTTACATTAATTCACAAAACATTTTTCAGGCTAATATATTATGAAAATCAATCTTTCCTTCAATAACATCTGAAACAAATAAGCATGTGGCTATAAAATTATATGTAATATTAATAAAATACATAAAAATATATTAAGATATTGAGCAATTAAATCAATTCAGATGGCTGCCATTTTATCTGAAATGAAAGTATAAGCAATATGAAATCAGATTTTCCTCTAAATCCCAATTACTTTTTTTCCCTTTAAAATGTCTTTAACTGGGCTTGGCGCCTGTGGCTCAACGGGCTAAGGCGCCAGCCACGTACACCTGAGCTGGCAGGTTCGAATCCAGCCGGGACCCGCCAAACAACAATGACGGCTGCAACCAAAAAATGGCC
>CAUYRH010043845.1:0-29940 GCA_963574655.1 Perodicticus potto | reverse complement strand
ATTATTATTGTTATTATTGCTCAATAGTTCATTGAAGCAATCATCTGATTTCTTTTCTGAATGTATTTATCTTCTTTATGAGGTTTTTGTTTCTAGTCCTTATCTTAAATGTTGTTATTGTTATTAAATTTTAAGCCTTTTTGATTTTGTAAAGGCAAAAAGTGAAAACCAAATAAATACATGTATATGTTAAAAAAAGAAAGAAAGAAAGAAATAGGGCTAAATGGGAGGCTAAGGCAGGAGGATCACTTGGACCCAGGAGTTTGAGGCCAACCTGAGCAACATAGCAAGGCCCTGTCTCTTTAAGAAAGAAGATGAAATTTTTTTTTTTTTTTTTTGAGACAGAGCCTCAAGCTGTCACCCTGGATAGAGTGCTGTGGCATCACAGCTCACAGCAACCTCCAATTCCTGGGCTCAAGCGAGTCTCCTGCCTCCGCCTCCCACGTAGCTGGGACTATAGGCGCCCGCCACAACACCCGGCCATTTTTTGGCTGCAGCCATCATTGTTGTTTGGCAGGCCTGGGCTGGATTTGAACCCGCCAGCTCAGGTGTACGTGGCTGGCGCCTTAGCCTGTTGAGCCACAGGCACCGAGCCGAAATATTTCTTAATATGCTTTTTGCCTTGTACATGAGTTTTGCAGCTTACTACAATTTAGTTTTTAACTGCTTTAATTGAACATTATTATGACAACTATTAAGAGAATATTTTCATGTTTTAATTATTCAACAGACATTTATTAACAACTTTCTTCCCCAAGCAACTAGTGACCCTAGGCGCCAGAGGGTAGTTACAAAAGGAGCAGGGGGAGGTGGAGTGGGTTCCTGCCTGGCTCCTATCTTTCTGAGCACCGTGGAGGCCCAAGGGAAAGCACTTTTGAGTGAACATGAACTCTGCTTATTTATGCTGCTCCTAACAATTCTAAAGTGACCCCCTAATCCACAATTGACTTTTAACATTGTTTTTAAAGTTTTAGCTGATTTATTACTCATTTGTATGGTGGCTGCGTCTTCTTCCTGTACCCTTTTATTTTTTCTTTTCTTTTTTTTTGCAGTGTCTGGCTGGGGCTGGATTTGAACCTGCTACTTCTGGCATATGGGGCTGGCGCTCTACTCCTTTGAGCCACAGGCGCCGCCCTCCTGTACCCTTTCAAAGGGCAGACAGTTCATATATTTCATCTCCTTGGAGGTGCTTGTGACATTTAGTTGCCTTGCAAACTCAACTCTGGTAGACAGTATTTGGCCTTTCCTCATTGGTAGGGTGGAAGTCACCCTCGGTAGAGGGTGCTATGCCATCATAGCTCACAGCAACCTGAAACTCTTGGGCTTAAACAGTTCTCTTGCCTTAGCCTCCAAATAGCTGGGACTACAGGCACCTGCCACAATGCCTGACTATTTTTTTGTTACAGTCGTCATTGTTATTTTTATTTTTTATTTTTGAGACAGAGCCTCAAGCTGTCACCCTGGATAGAGTGCCGTGGCATCACAGCTCACAGCAACCTCCAATTCCTGGAATCTCCTGCCTCCGCCTCCCAAGTAGCTGGGATTACAGGCGCCTGCCACAATGCCCGGCCATTTTTTGGTGGCAGCCATCATTGTTGTTTGGCAGGCCCAGGCTGGATTCGAACCCGCCAGCTCAGGTGTACATGGCTGACGCCTTAGCCCGTTGAGCCACAGACGCCGAGCCATCGTTATTTTTAGCAGCCTGGAACCAGAGTCGAACCCACCAGCCCTGGTGTATGTGGCCAGTGCCCTACTCACTGAGCTACGGGTGCTGAGCCCTTTTTTAAGCTTTCTACATACCATCTCAGCAGAAGTTGTTTGGTGGGGACCTACCTTAAGTATACCACGTGGCCTCAGGCACTTAAGAGATTTTTTAGCGCATAATTTAAAAAAATTTTTTTTTTTTTTTGAGACAGAGCCTCAAGCTGTCTCCCTGGATAGAGTGCAATGGCATCACAGCTCACAGCAACCTCCAATTCCTGGGCTAAAGCGAGTCTCTTGCCTCTGCCCCCCAAGTAGCTGGGACTACAGGCGCCTGCCACAACGCCTGGCCATTTTTTGGTTGCAACCGTCGTTGTTTGGCAGGCCCGGGCTGGATTCGAACCTGCCAGCTCAGGTGTACGCGGCTGGCGCCTTAGCCGGTTGAGCCACAGGCGCCAAGCCGCATAATTTAAAATTTTTTAATGGTTAATTTTTAAAAATTGTTTATTTTATCTCTTATTTCTGATATTTTACATTTTAATCAATATTTATATATAATACTTTGGAGTTTTTTGGCTTCTTTTTGTGACCTAGCATAGTCGCAAGAGAAGACCTGATAGAAGCAAGAGAGCAGTTACTACAGAAAGGTTAGCACTTGAGAAGGTGTTTCTGGGCATGGAACTTACTCTTTTCCTGTAAGATTCTATACCTATTAGATCATTCTTATTTTTCTGAGTTAATCTGCTTACTTTGTGAGGGGACTAAGTGGCACATTAAAGTTCTTCTTTATGTGTTCTTGACAGTTTTTCCTTACATTTCCTTTGGTGTTTATTTTTTTAGTATCTCTGACAGTGCTGAGTGTTACCTATAAAAGAGTATGCTATTACCCAAGTAAAAAAGTATCATGCACATTTTCTTGTATTCCCTTTTCTTTGTTCCACACCTTCAGTACCTAGCAGTGACTTGCAAATAAAATATGCTCAATGAATTTCTATTTAACAGATTCTCTATGTGCCTTTCATTAATCTTGGACTTTGTACAGTCTTTGTAGTCTTCCATCTATGCCCAGCTAATTCCTTCTCTTCCTATAAAAGTCTGTTCCAGTGGTCACTAGTCCAGAAAGATCCCCCTCACCCTCCATGAAAGTTCTGCACTAGGGTTTTTTCAGTTGAAAGAGTCACCAGTGTTGCTCACCCCGCATACCTACATGGGGATGGTTCCTTGGTGTGTCTGAGGAAGGCAAAGGTAGAGTTGGCCTGATGGATGAGTAGATCCTAAAACCAGGTGTTCCCTCTGTTCAGTGTGCATGTTCGTTCCCCTCCTTCCTTTTTCTGTCTGTATGAGCGCCTCGTTCTCTTGTTTCCATCAGGTTAATCTCTTAAAGGCAGGAACAGGAACCAAATAGTTCCAGACTTAGAATACTGCAGTTGCCAGGCATGGTGCCTCAGCCTGTAATCCCAGCACTTTGTGAGGCCCAGATGGATGGATCACTTGAGGCTAGGAGGTTGGGACCAGCCTGGGCCACAAGCGAGACACCATCTCCACAAAAACTTAAAAGATTAGCTAGGTACAATGACCGTATACCTGTAGTCCTAGCTACTCAGGAGACTGAGGCAGGAGGGCCAATTGAGCCCAGGAGTTTGAGGCTGCCAGTGAGCTATTATATGATTGTGCCACTACATTCCAGCCTAGTCAATAGAGTGAGACCAAAACAAATGGCTCGGCACCCATAGCTCAGTGATTAGGGTGCTGGCCACGTGTACTGGAGCTGGTGTGTTTGAACCTAGCCAGGGCCTGCTAAACAACAATGACAGCAATAACAAAAAAACAGCCAGGTGTTGTGGCAGGTGCCTGTAGTCCCAGCTACTTGGGAGGCTGAGGCAAGAGAATCTCTTAATCCCAAGAGTTTGAGGTTGCTGTGAGCTATGACCCTATGGCACTCTACTGGGGGCAACATAGTAAGACTCTGTTTCCAAAAAAAAACACAACCACCACCACTACAATTGAGTGACCCAAGAGCAAAGAAGGAATACTGTCATAGGGCCAACTTGGATCACTTCCTTATGAACAAATTATCATAGCCAAGGAGATAAACACTAGACACATCCCCTTAATGGGATTAAGAGGATTTCCAGTTGATTCCCATGACATTTATATTGAGTGAGATAAACTTTTTATAAAAGTATTTTCTTTCAGACTTTATGTTCATTTATAGTAAACCTAAATAATGTCATCACTAATTATTTTGCTGTTTTCAAATCAAAATAGCTAAATTCCAGAAAGCCATTAATCTTGAGAAGGTTGGAATCTGGACAGTGCTGATAAGTCATTTTCTACCATGCTGTTATTGGCTTGGCCTAGCCCTCTGGGTTCTGTGGGAGGTGTGTTTATGTAATGGGGAAGGACGGAGGCTGTTAATAGAAAAGGCAAAGTAGAAGAATAGAACTGTGGGCCACGCCACCTCAATTTGTCTACCACAGGTTCCTTTGTACTTGCTTTCTTCTGCCATAGCAGATCACATGCTCTTATTTCTCTCCCAGCCTTGCTTAAGTAAGAATATTCCTTCCTTAACATTTCTGTATTGTCCTTTTTTATGGTTCCATTGCCTAAAATGGGGTCTTGTATGGTAATGTGCATTCCATGCAAAGGTGTCTGGAGCAGGTGACTCTTTCTTACAGGTTGAGCATCCCAAATCCAAATTTCAAAATGCTCCAAAATGTAAAACTTTGAGCACCAGTGTGATGCTCAAAAGAAATCCTAATTGGAGCATTTCAGATTTCAGTTTTTGAATTTGGAATGTTTAACTGGTAATGCAAATATTCCAAAATTCAAAAACAAATTTACAATTGGAAATAATCCTGCTCGCAAGCATTTCAGATACTGCAAGCAGTATCAGAAAAAAAGAAAAGAGAAGAAAAGAATTACTGCATTTTCTCCTATAGCTTACAGTTACCCTTTAATCTGTAGACTCAAGGTACTCTGTTTTATTTATTTATTTTTCTGAGACAGAGTCTCACTCTGTCATCTTTGGTAAAGTGCCGTGGTGTCATAGCTTGTAGCAACCTCAAACTCCTGAGCTTAAGTGATTATCTTGCCTCAGCCTCCTGAGTAGCTGGAACTACAGGTGCCCACCACAACACCTGGCTATTTTTTGTTGCAGTTTGGCCAGGGCCGGGTTTGAAACTGCCACCCTTGGTATATGGGGCCGGCACCTATTCACTGAGCCACAGGTGCTGCCCTGCCCCGCTGTTTTTTGTTGCAGTTGTCGTTTTTTTTTTGTGCTGGCCCAGGCTGGGTTTGAACCTGCCAGCCTTGGTGTCTGTGGCTAGCACCATAACTACTGTGCTACAAGCGCCAAGCCTATATCCCATTTTAAAGAATGGGAAACCAGTGTTCATAGACAGGTTAATAAACCTATCTGAAGAGAGACAGCTAGTAAGTGCCAGAGCTAACTTTCAGACTTGTCCCATCTTCCTCAAAAACTAATATATGTTGATTAGTATTATTGTTATTATTACCAGTTGAGAACATGTTGAGTGCATTCTGTGTTCCAGGAATTATACTAAGTACATTCTTTACCTGTATTAGCACACAACAAACTATAAGATAGATTTTCGTTTTTGTTTTTAAAGGTAAGGTGATTGAGACATAGAGAGGTGAGTAATTAGTAATTAAGAATTCACACAGATCGCAAGTGACAGTATAAGGTTCAAGCTGAGATTGCAGACATTTTCTGTGCTTTTGCCGTTTAATCTATATTGACTGCAAGGTATGGATCTGGATCTACATTTGGGAGTTTCCATTCTAGAGGTAGCGGTTGAATAGAAGAGAGAGTATATTTAAAGCAAATGAAAGGACCAAGGATGAACCCTTAGTTAACGTCTATAGTGGGTGTGAGGATAGGGGTGTCAAGATTCAGAACAATAGGCAGAGGACAAGACCAATTAGAGAATAAGAGCTATCCGGAAAGAGTACTATGATGTTGAAACAAGGAATTAATTGCTTTTGGGACTGGTGAACAGCGTTTGAACTTTTCAAACTGGGGGCTGGAGAGCTTACAATCTGTACTATTTTTGTATCCTTGCCAGCGTGCATTTAATTACGGTAAATAAAGGATTTAAGGACGGTGTTCTGGCTGGCATGCAGTCAGGTGGGTTGGAGTCTAGCAGAATAACTTGGCTTAGCAAATGAGAAGCAGAGCAGGTGGAGGCATGAGTCCTTGAATCAGGGTTCCAGTCTTACTTAGCTCTACCACTTTCTGACTTTGTGACCTGGGACACGGAACTTAATCTTTCGGTGCCTAAATTTATTTTTAAAATGCAGCAAATACTGCTACTTACCTTGTGCAGTTTTTGTACAGAATGGTAATTTAGTGCTTGTAAAGATTCCAAGGACTTGGTACAGTATTACATGCCAGTGGCTTCACATCTTACCTGTGGTGTGAGTATCCGTCACTTCACCCATTTTTTGCTTGGTCCATTTGTTCCAACAGGATGCTGTGATTTTTTTTATGAGATCATATTTATTTGTATTTTCTCTTCATAGCTTAACATCGATGCCAAAAAGAAAATTAAAACCAAGCTCCCTGCAGGTTAATTTAAGTGATTACTTTGGCATCTGGTTGTGCTGGAAGTTAGAAATTGACACTTTTATGTCAAACTTGGAATCAGTCCATACATTATAATAGATTTGTGATTTATCCTCATCTAGCACTTTTTTTTTTAGAGACAGAGTCTCACTTTGTTGAGAGTGCCTCAGTAGGGTGCCATGGTGTCACAGCTCACAGCAACCTCCAGCTCTTTGGCTTAGGCGAGTCTCTTGCCTCAGCCTCCTGAGTGGTTGGGAATACAGGCGCCCGCCACAATGCCCAGCCTTTTTTTTTTTTTTTTGTAGAGACAGAGTTTTCACTTTATCGCCTACACTAGAATGCCGTGGCATCACAGCTCATAGCAACCTCCAACTCCTGGGCTTAGGTGATTCCTTGCCTCAGCCTCCCAAGTAACTGGGACTATAGGCGCCCGCCACAACGCCCAGCTATTTTTTTTGTTGCAGTTTGGCTGGGGCCAGGTTTGAACCCGTCACCCTTGGTATATGGGGCTGGCGCCCTGCCACTGAGCCACAGGTGCCACCTTCATCTAACTCTTGATTCAAGGGAGTTCACTTAAATCATGAGGCATAGTTCTCTAGATTTGCATAGAGCTTAATGTTATAAACAATAAGGTCTGAAGACAGTGCTACTTAAAATGATCTTTTGTTAGTGATTACTTATCTAGGATCAAGATTATCTTTCTGGGCTTAGTGCCCCGTAGCTCAGGGAGTAGGGCCCCAGCCACATACACTGGAGCGGCAGGTTTGAACCCAGCCCAGGCCAGCTAAGCAACAATGACAATTATAACAAAAAAATAGCTGGATGTTGTGGCAGGTGCCTATACTCCCAGTTACTTAGGAGGCTGAGGCAAGAGAATTGCTTAAGCACAAGACTTTGAGGTTGCTGTGAGCTGTGACACCACGGCACTCTACCGGGGGTGACATAGTGAGACTCTCAAAAAAAAAGAACAATAAAGTAAGATTATCTTTCTGGAAATTTCATTTATGTAGTTATTGTCTAGCATCCTATGCAGCAAAAAGCACTTGTAGCAGTGATTATGGAATTCTGAAAAAGTCTTTAGGATCATCTTATTCAACTCCTTCATTGTATAGGGTGAGAAAAATAAGGCCATGACAGTAAATGACCGGCTAAAGTGACAGAGCTAGATTACTAGCACAAGGGTGAGGACTGAACTTGGTTGACTCCCAAGTGGCCTAACATGCACTCTAGCATGAGTGGAAAATCAAGAAAGTGATATAAACTGATTTTACTTTTTATTTTTCTGCTATTAGGATCCAGCCTCTTTGGGATAGTTCTGTGGAGCTTAGCTCTAAGAACCTGTGCCCAGCTCTAAAATGGCCTGTGGAACATTGTTACAATAAATTCTATAAGGAGATAAATTTTAAATGTTTTTATTAATATTTCCCTTTTACAAATGGCAAATGAATGGTGATCTAGCAGGGATTTGGTTCTTTGGGTCTCTGTCTTTTGTTTTCTTTGAAACAGTCTTACTTTGTCACCCTTGGTAGAGTGCAGTAGCATCACAGCTCACAGCAACCTCAAACTCTTGGGCTCAAATGATCTTCTTGCCTCAGCCTCCCAAGTAGCTGGGACTACAGGCGCCCACTAAAACACTGGGCTATTTTTAGAGACGGGATCTCACTCTTGCTCAGGCTGGTGTCGAACCCATGAGCTCAGGCAATCCATCCACCTCGGCCTCCCAGAGTGCTAGGATTACACACGTGAGCTACCATGCCTGGCCTTCCATGTCTTTTTTTAGTAGGAAATATTTAAAGCCAAATTTTCATTCTCTCTAAAAGGTAAGAAATGATACCTCTTAGTAGAGAAAGATGTTGATTCATTAGTTTCCACTTTTATATGTAGTTTAGGGTAATTAGGAACCTTTAAAATTGAGTGTACTGAAGCTTTAATGTATGCATAAATTGGTTGAGCAGTTTTAATTAAAACTTATCTCTGTTTTGAAGTTAATTACTTTCAACACTTTTGAGATTAATGAGGCATAGACATGGCACCCCCCCATGTTGTATATACTCAATAAATATTTGTTTGGAAATTAGAACATACTTTGATATTTTAGAATCTTATATGTATTATTACATCATAGATTCTTTCCCAAGTCTGCATAATACACAACTATATCAAATTTTACTAGTTCAACTTAAAGATTTTTCTTATTTAATTTTTTAAACTTCCTATTTAAAAATAACTTCAAATTTACAGAAATAAAAATATATACCTCTATGTATCCATGTGTAGGTATACACACATGCACAGTTATTTTCTGAATCATTTGAGCATATAATATATATTTATTTTTTCCTAAATACTTCAATGTGTATTTTCTAAGAAAAAATTCTCTTACATAAATATATTAGTTACTAAATTTATATACATGCATTGATATTTTTAATCTACTCTTTAACTATATTCCAGTTTTGTCACATGACCTAATAAAATCCTTTCTAGCTTTTTCCCTCCAGCATAGGGTCCAGGATCAGGTATTGCATTTAGTTGTCATGTTTTTTAGCCTCTTTTTGAATCTGGAATATTTCCATAGTCTTTCTTTGTCTTCTGTGACATTGACATGATGACGAAAACAGCTGTTTTTGAGTTTATCTGCTCTTTCTTCATCATGAGGTTGAGGTTACATATCTTTGGTTAGAACACTGTGTTGATAGTACTGTCTAGTGCCGTGGTTCTCAACCTTCCTAATTCTGCAGCCCTTTAATACAGTTCCTGTGGGTTGTGACCCACAGGTTGAGAACCGCTGTTCTAGTGGCACTTGATGGCCATGTGACGGTGTCCATGATCTTAATTTCTCCACTGAGGTTTTTTTCCTCCCTTGTGACTAATTAGCTGTCTGTGAGAAGACACTTTAAGACAAAATTTCTGCTGGATTTAACATCTGTTAATGATTCTTACATGATCCAGTGTTTACCACAGTGGTTGCAAAGAAAGTTTGTTCCTGTTCTAGCAGTCCCTGCAAGAGCTCTCCTGAACTCATCTTGTACTTCTCTTGTCCAAACCATGGAAACAGGCATTTCCCCAAGGATTCTAGTTCTTTTTAGGGTAGAGGGTATTTGCTAACTGTGCTCATTGCTACTCTGGTGTCTGGTGTCTGGTTTTGACTCTTTTAGCAAACAGAACTAGGAAATGCATATGTAAACCTGCATTCATGTACAAATATATATATATTTTAGACATCATACCCCAGCGCCTTCCCTTTCAGTCCATCCCCACAGAGTTTTTTGTCTTCCCTCATTCTGTGCTTACCCGTCCCTTCTTCCATAGTGAAAAGTCCAGCTCCCCACAACATCAACGCATTTATTCATTCAGTCAGCCTTCTAATGTTTTTAAAAGTAGTTTCAGAACTGTTTCACCTGTACTACTGTTGTAAGCAAACCTAGTGTTATAAAAAGAGCTGGGAATTTGTTTGCAGTTTTTTCCTTCTGGCCTAAGAGTAGTCAAATACCATGTTCATATGTTACTTTGATTAAATTTCTTTCTTCTTCCTTTCCCTTCAATGTAGTTATGTTATTCATTTGAACTAAAATTGGTCTAATTTGTTTTAGTTTGCTTTCTGTTGTAGGTTCCTACCCATTCCCATTCCTTTTGTTATGTTCTTTCTCTTTTTATTTTTTTGAGGCAGAGTCTCACTCTGTTGCCCAGGCTAGAGTGCCGTGGCGTCATCACACCTCACAGCAACCTCAAACTCCTGGGCTTATGTGACCCTCTTGCCTCAGTCTCCTGAGCAGCGGGAACTTCTGGTGTCCACCACAACGCCTGGGTAGTTTTTCTACTTTTAGTAGAGATCTCACTTTTACTCAGGCTGGTCTCAAACTCCTGATCTCAAGCAGTCCACCCACCCCCTCCCAGAGTGCTAAGATTACAGGCATGAACCATCACGCCTGGCACCCATTCCCATTCTTACTGTCTTAATTTTTGTTGTTGTTGTTGTTTGAGACAGAGTGTTACTTTGTTGCCCTCGGAATAGTGTCCTGGTGTCACAGCTCACAGCAGCCTCAAACTCTTGCGCTCAAGTCAGCCTCCCAAGTAGCTGGGACTACAGATGCCCACCACAGTGCCTGGCTGTTTTTAGAGATAGGGTCTCACTCTTGCACAGGCTGGTCTCAAACTCCTGAGCTCAGGCAATCCACCTGCCTCAGCCTCCCAGAGTGCTAGAATTATAGGCGTGAGCCACCACGCATGGCCTTAATTTTATTTTTTAAATATGTAGAATTTTAACATGCTTTCAGAAAGCAAAACTATTAAAAGATGTTCTCTATTATGTTTTTAATTGATCTCTATCTTCTCTTTTATGAAGTAAAAGATACATAACTAGCAAAAGGGCATTTATTATTATAACTATGTTCAATTTTGTTTTTTAAAATAAATTCTGTCTATTGAGATTATAAAGTAACTTTTAGAAATATAGTTCAGGCTCAGTGGTTTGTAACTTTGATTTCCAGAAATAGTGGCTCTCCGTTGTTTTCCCATTCCAGCACACCAAAGAGTCACTGTCCAATGTCTTCAGTAACATTAGCTTCATGCTTTGGTGACGGGTTAGAAACAGGAATGCAAACGAAGTTGCTTATTGTGAAGTTAAAGATTGCATTGGAACCTCCCACATGGCCTGCAATACAAAAGATGAGCAACTATGTAATAAGAGAAAGTGATTAAATCACGCAAGCAAACATAAAAATTTTATTTTCAGGCTTGGTGCCTGTAAATTAGCGACTAGGGCACCAGCCACATACACCAGAGCTGACGGGTTCGAATCCAGTCTGGGCCTGCCAAACAACAAAATAGCTGGGCATCATGGCAGGCTCCTGTAGTTCCAGCTACTTGGGAGGCTGAGGCAAGAGAATCACATAAGCCCAAGAGTTTGAGGTTGCTGTGAGCTGTGACCCCACAGCACTCTACCCAGGGCAACAGCTTGAGACTCTCTCTCAAAACAAAACAAAACAAATTTATTTTCAGATTAAGCAAATATAGATACCACATTGGTGCCTTGTTTTGCTGCTCCAAATGCACCTTCCTTTATTTGTGGTCCAGAAAAGATGCCCGTGTGGGAATTTTGTAGTTTAACGATATTCTCAGTATTATATCTGAAAAATCACACACTAGATGACGTATGCCCATCTTGTATCCACCATTTCTAATAACACGTACATTAGGCTTATAAATCTGAAATCTATGATGAAGCCATGGAGCACCAGCTATGAGTTAGCCGGTGGAAAAAGCTAAAGGTATCTTGATGGAAAGTGTCATAATATAGCTGTGACTTTTGTCTTTGCTGCAGCCTTAATACAGATACTGGCAGCTGCTGCAGCTGAGCGAGATGTGGTTTATTTCACCTTTGGGGACTCAGAATTGATGAGAGACATTTACAGCATGCACACTTTCCTTACTGAAGGGAAACTCACTGTTGGTAAGTAGGAGGTAGTCTTGACACTCAGGATCTAGATGGATTGTATACTATCCAGTGGGAACATTTGCTAAATCTGGATGGATCACAGTGGGTAAGAAGAAGCAAAAGCCTTACTGTGAAAGGGGAAGACAGAGCTCTTGGCAGGGCAGCATTTGCAGTCTTTTTTTTTTTTTTCTGACAGTTTTACCTATGATCTTGAATGAGCATGTCAACTTACTAAAGTAAAGCCAGAAATCTGGAGTTAGTGTCCAATTTTACTTTTGTGTGTGTAAAACAACAAAAAAGTAGAAAGATAAAAGAGGGTAAGTTCAGACTTAAGAAGCTCAACATGCCAGCGTGTTTGTTCCTTGAGAGCTAACTGTATATGACTGGGGTTACTGTGAACTTCCCACACACTGCATGGATAATGGGCCAACCTGTTATAATTATGACTAAGTAGTTTCTTTAAAGAATTTAAAAAATGTTTAGGTTTATGGCGGGAAAGGCTTTCAGGCACAGGAAATTCATGCTTTATTTTCAGTACCCAAATCTGAGCATATGATTTAGATTAAGACAAAACTGGAATGTTCTTTCAAAGGTTTTCCCATTTACATACCTCAGTGTGCAAACTGATCTGGTCTTTTACTCTCCAGGAGAAGTGTATAAGCTGTTGCTACGATACTACAATGAAGAATGCAAAAACTGTTCCACCCCTGGACCAGACATCAAGCTTTATCCATTTATATACCATGCTGCTGAGTCCTGTGCAGAGACCGCTGACCAGCCAGGGCAAAGGACAGGGACCTGAGGAGCCAAATGAATAGACCTTCTCCCACCTCTCACCAGGGATGTTCTGTTTGAATTTTCAGGTGTATATATGAACTGATGTAAGTTAATATAAATGTGTATATAATCCACATTTGTAGTCAGGGAGATGCACCTTTCACACATGTGATTATCAGTTTGTACCATTAAGCCTCTTCCATCCTGATTTATGTGGGCTTAGGTGTGTTTTATTTTCATTTTCTTCTATTTCAGTCTTCATTCTTTGATTTCTTTCTTTTGCCCAGCAGAATTCTTGTGAAATCCCATGAAAGATTGTGGGTTGGCTGTCAGGTCTCTTTCTTCTCACCTGAATATTATTGAGATTATTTCTGCACTAGCAGTTGCCAGTGATGCCAGAGAAGTGGAAATCCAGGGATCTTTTTAACTGGATTTGATAAAGGTCTTCCTGTAAGCCTTTCATTATGCTTACATCATTTGGGTTTTTGGAGTTTGGAAATTAAGAATTAGTTTTTTTTCATCCTTGTTGTATAATGTGAACTTCCTAGATTAAAACTTCTTTTTATTTAAAACAGAATAATTTCCAGAAATTTTTTTTTTTAAGAGTCATGGTTTCGCTGTGTTGTCCATGCTGATCTAGAACTCCTGGCCTTAGGCTCCTATATAGCTGGGGTTACAGGCATGAGCCCTGACACCCAGCCAGTAATTATTCTTTTGAGACATCACCTTTACCTGTCATGGTTTGTCTATTTCCTCTGGTCAAATTTTATTGATAGCGTTTTTGGAAACTGACCAAGGTGAGAGAAATGTAGAATAAAAAGAGGGTTCTCTCAATTTGGTGTAAAGAAAACAGACTCGAGAGTTGAGGATTTTTTTGTTTCTTAAGATTTTTTTTCTTTTTAAATTAGGATTAATATTTGGTCTGTGGTGCTTGAGGCATATTCATATAACCAAAGTTTGAGAACTTCATGCTATTGTGTACATAATTGCTGTTTCTCTAGTATTCAAAGGTTATATAATTAATAAATTTTCATTAATAAATCATTTGCCAGAAACTCCCATATCATCTATATTTTATGTGTGCGTATACAACATACGCTCTTTAACTGTGTCTGTGTGCAAGCACATACAATCTCAATAAAGTTATACTGGTGGAAAATGATGAGGTTTAGGCATCATCAGGGTTCTGTTTAAAATCCTTTATTTAGAGTCATCTCCGTTTATAGAACTGGCAACAAACAAAAATAATAATGTCTTTCAGAGGTTAAAGTGAAAGGCAGAGCTAATCCTGTGCACATTGATAGTAAACTATAATCACAAAACATGTATTCAGATTTCCAAAATAATCCTGAACTACACTGTTACCATTCTGGCTTACAGTCAACTGTCAGGAATAGCTAATGAAGGTCAAATCCTATTAATAAAGAACTTATGTGGATGGTCTAAACTCCCATTAATCTGTATTGGTAGGAAAAAGCAGTGTGTTGGCCTGTGTCCACAACTCTTTGTAGAGATTAAGAGGATAGTGGGGGCTCGGCGCCTGTGGCTCAACGGGCTAAGGCACCAGCCACATACACCTGAGCTGGCGGGTTTGAATCCAGCCTGGGCTCGCCAAACAACAATGACGGCTGCAACCAAAAAATGGCCGGGCGTTGTGGCGGGCGCCTGTAGTTCCAGCTACTTGGGAGGCTGAGGCAAGGGAATCGCCTAAGTCTAAGAGCTGGAGGTTGCTGTGAGCTGTAACTCCACGGCACTCTACCGAGGGCGACAGAATGAGACTCTGTCTCTACAAAAAAAAAAAAAAAAAATTAATCTAGATTAAGATCTTACACTTTTCACAGAATTAAATCAAAATGGGTCATAGACCTAAATGCACAATGTGACACTATAAAACTATTAAGAGATAACATAGAAGAAAAATCTAGATGACTTTGGTAATGGCTTTTTAAGATAAAATACCAAAGGCACAATCCATGAAAGAAAGAATAGAATAATTTTAATCAAGCAATTAAAATTGAAAACTTCTGCTCTGTGGAAGACACTATTAAAAGAATGAAAAGACAAATCATAGACTGGAAAAAATATTTGCACAAGACACATCTGATAAAAGACTTACCTAAAATATGCAAAGAACTCTTACAACTTAACAGTAAAAATAGGAACAACCCAGGGCGGCGCCTGTGGCTCAAAGGAGTAGGGCACCGGCCCCATATGCTGGAGGTGGCGGGGTCAAACCCAGCCCTGGCCAAAAACAGAAAAAAAAAAAGGAACAACCCAATTTAAAAGTAAGCAAAAGAATAGCCATGTCACCAAAGATGACATAGAAATTATAAGTAAACATATGGAAAGATGTTCAACATTGTATGTTCTTAGGAGATTGCAAATTACAAGGATGAGATGATGCTACACACCTATTAGAATGGCCAAAATTCAAAACAAGAACATTCGTTCATTGCTGGAGGGAATGCAACATCGTATAGCCAGTTTGGGAAATAGTTTGTCAGCAACTTACAAAATGAAAACATACATTTACCATGTGACTCAGCACTCACACTCCTTAGTATTTAAATGAATTGAAAACATGTCCACACAAACACACAGATGTTTACAGCAGCTTTATTCATCATCGTCAAGGTTGGTAAGCAACTAAGATGTTCTTCGGTAGGTGAATGGATAAACTGATGCAATGGAATATTATATAGCATTAAAATAAATGAGCTATCAAGCCATAGCCATAAAAAGACATGGAGGAAAATTAAATGAATGTAACTAAATGAAACCAACTAGAAAAGGCTACATACTGTATGATTCCAATTACATGACATGTGGGACACAAAATTATGGAGATAGTCCTATAAAAAAAATATCAGTGGGTACCAGTGGTTAGGGAGGAGGAATTGATGAATAGGGAAAGCATAGAGCGTTTGGTGGGCAGTGAAACTATCCTGTTTGATAACACAGTGGTGGGTACATTCTTATATAAGAATGGGTTTTTTATAAATACTAAAAATAGAAACAATCAGGTGTGGGTGGAGCATGTTGTAGTTCCAGTTACTTGAGGCTGAGGCAGGAGGATCACTTGAGCCCAGCAGTTTGCAATTGCAATGAGCTATGATGATGTCACTGCACTGGAGCTAGGAAACGGATTGAGACTTGGTCTCAAAGAAACAAAAAGCAGAAACACATCCAATAAATTTAAAAGACAAGATTAAGAAAAGTTTAAAAAATGATCAGAGAGAAAATAGTTGAAATAGAGATAAGCAAAGAGGTTCAACAAACGTATGTTAGGAATTTCTGAAACAGAACAACAAAACAATGGAACAGAACTAGTATTTAAAACTATAACCTAACAAAATGCTCCAGAGATAAATGAGAACTTAAATCTATATGTTGAAAAGACCCATTAGGTATTAGGTAAAATTGACTAATAATGATCAACTCCAAGACAAATCTTGGCAAAAGTATTAGACTTTAAGGATGACTTTAACGACTTCAGAGCCTCCAGACCAAAACCAAATAATGTATAAGAGAGTTAGGTTGGCACCAAACTTCCCAAAAGAAACATACAGCCCTACTGGCTAATGCTCTGCTGTTTAGTTCTCACACACTTTACCCTCAGTCAACAGTCCCAGGAGCCCAAGGACTTTTGCTACAATAAGACACCTTTAGCAGCCAGCAAAACATTATCCCTAGAAGTGGGAGGCATCTGAATTATTCCTGTGAGACTGGATGTGTTATATGGTTCCATGCACAGAGGACCACTTAAGAAATCAATAATCCAAATTGTAGTAGAGTATGACAAATGTCCTCTGCCACTTTTAAAAGCACCATGCTTTTCTTTGGCTCATCATTGAGAGGATCTCACTCATTGGGAGCTGAAAGAAGGCTTGGCCCTGTGTGTGGACAGCGGTCACACCCAGAGCCAGGGTCTTGGGCAAGGGCCCAACACCCCATTGATCTGGCAGGTTGATGGACCATCCTTACCAGAGCACTGAGTTAGAACTAAGTGCGTGAGTCCTGAGTTAGAACTAAGTTTCAGCTAAAGTGAGACAAGTGTGTATTTGCTTTGGCTTTTCATGAGGCTTTTTAAAGGGTTAAAACTGCTGCTACTTCGCCTCCAAAAAACATTACCTTCCAATCTCTTGGTCTCATGTTTTGGCTTAATACCTTTTTTTTTTTTTTTTTTTTTTATTTAATGGAATCTCATTTTTACACCCTGGGTAGAGTGCCATGGTGTCACGGCTCACAGCAACCTCAAACTCTTGGGCTCAAGTGATCCTCTTGCCTCAGCCTCCCAAGTAGCTGGGACTATAAGCACCTGCCACAGTGCCTGGCTATTTTTAGATATGGGGGTCTTGCTCTTGTTCAGGCTGGTCTCTAACCTGTGAGCTGAGGCAATCCACCCACCTCAACCTCCCAAAGTGCTAGGATTACAGGCATGAGCCACGGCACCTGGCCAGCTTAATACCATTTAGAGAAGCTGTTCTCAACCTGTGGGTCACGACCCGCAGGAACTGTATTAAAGGGCCGCAGCATTAGGAAGGTTGAGAACCCCTTAGAGAAATTAATCATTCCCTTGCCTTTATCACCTTCAGAAAAAAATTCCCTTAGATGGAAAAAAAAAATTTTTTTTTTCTGTTTTCCCTTCAAATTCACAGAGCCTCCCACGCTCTGTAAGCAAATCTGAAGAGCACTAGTTTTCCTGATTTCTTTCTCCCCTGACATGTTTCCACTGTGAACATGGCCCTCAGCATCTCTAATGTGCACCTCACACCCTGTAGCTGATGAAACTTCAGCACCGCGCCAGGGGAAGGCTCTCCCTCTCTGACTCTCATCCTCAGAAGAACAAACCAAACACAAATCCCATATGGCAGTGGATGAGTACAGGTATCTTCACAATCCGATTCTCACCCAAGTTTCCTGTTTCCTTAGCTTCACCCCTCTGCAGTCCTCCACCTTCTTATCGTACCCCTTCCTCTGCTTGGAATTTCCTCCTGCTCTGCTCCAACCAATGCCTACTCCTCTTCGAGGATCCAGCCTAAATGCGCCTTCCTCGGAGCAGCCTTCCCCGTCCTTCTCAGACAGGGCCAGTCCTCCAATACTCCACGCTACCCGGAGCCCATTACCACAGGCAGCAGTGCCTCCCAAGCAATGCACTTTGATTCCAGAACCTGGGACTGCCTTTCCAACAGATCCAGGTGACGCTGCTCTTGGTGGCTCTCAGCAATGCTTTGGGCAGCGAGAATGTCAACTTCTCAACACAGGGATTTGTTCTCATTTGTGTGTGTCTGTGTCTCTTGTCTGTCTCATCTTTCTGCTTCAGCAGGACAGTGACCTAGCTCTCTCCACTCCGAGTTCCCAGCACTGAGCACAGAGTGAACAGTAAGACTCGATTTGTTGAATAAGGACCCCTCCCTGTCACCCACAAACACCAGCTTCCCTTCCTCCATCCTTTCACACAGTTCACTGATTATTATGTTCCTGTCTCCCCTAGCCCTTCACGGCAGGTCTTTCATTTTTTGGTGTTCATTTTCTTTTTAAGGCAGACACAGGCTGTTGTTTGTTTTTGAATTCAGGAGACAGATACTTAGGGAAAAGATACAAACCATCTAGTCATGCAGGCTTTATTTTTTATTTTTTATTTTTTTCAGTTTTTGGCCAGGGCTGGGTTTGAACTCGCCACTTCCGGCCTATGGGGCCGGCACCCTACTCTGTCGAGCCACAGGCACCGCCCTCAGGCAGGCTTTATTGAGGCCAAGAAGCTGGCAGCTGCCATTGCCATTGACTGCCTTCCGGAGTGCCCATCTCTCACTGCACACTTTCTGTCTGTGGACACTGCTGAGCGAGTGTGGGTGGTAGCCAGTGGAGGTGGGACATGGATTTCATTCTCTTTTTTTTTTTTTGAGACAGAGTCTCATTTTGTTGCCCGTGGTAGAGTGCGGTAGAGTCACAACTCACAGCAACCTCAAACTCTTGAGCTCAAGCGATTCTCTTGTCTCAACCTCTCAAGTATCTGGGACTACAGGCACCCACCACAAAGCCCAGCTATTTTTTGTTTGTAGTTGTCATTGTTGTTTGACAGGCCTGGGCTGGATTTGAACCTGCCAACTCCAGTGTATGTCGCTGGTGCCCTAGCCGCTGAGCTACAGGCACTGACCTGTGGATTTCATCCTCACTAGAGCCCAGGTAACTGATGGATAGCCTAGTTTTAGATGTTGTGCTCTGAACATGGAGGTTTGTGAAAAATGAATGGCTCTTAGCCGTCAGCTGTCCTAGGATGATCTTAAGTTCCCTTTGCTTCATGAACACTCTAGAGTTGAAAAAGTGTCCCATTTCTTCACCCCAGATCACATCCTCAAGCCACTGTTTTTTTTTCCTTTTCTCTCTGGCTTGGCTTTGTTTTTCTTCTTCCTTTTCTCCTTTTGCATGCAGATTGTTATGTACAGTGGGTTTATGAACAGAACTAAATTATATTATGAAGTGAAAAACACATATAGAGGAAATGACTTTCAGTGGATATTTGCAGCGAGGCAGTTCTGCAGCCTTAGGATGCCCTGCTTGGAAAGCCGCTGGCAGGGATCCTCTGGTCTACACTTACTTCAGGTAGGAAAACTGAGCCCAGAGAAACCTGGATGCCAGGGCCCCACAAGGAGAGAGTGCACCTGAGCTAGGATCAGAAAACAGGACCCCCAGTAACTCCTCCCTTGCACACGGAAGCCCTTGCTCTTGAACCTCATAGTTAGGACCAGCCCCCCTGCAATATACTTCCTATGTCTGGGGGACTTTGGGAACCCTTTTGGCCTCTGCAAGTTAACTTTGTTTTATTCCAGGCCCATTGCTATTTGCTCAAAAGTTCTATTGCTGTTCTTCCTCTTGTCTTATATTATGCTAGTTGAACTCTAAACATTCGGGTTCTCTCTTCTCAGGCCCTGAACCCTGCACTTGCTATCATACGTGACCTACCACGCTGGATCCTAAGTTCCCATTTACTTATCTGTTTCCATGGTGCAGGCTGTGAGGGTCTTGAGAGAAGGGATCATGTTCCCAGCACAGTATCTGCCATGTAGTAGCATCTCAGTAAATTAAGAATCTACTTGTCAGGAAAAGGAGAGTCTTGTGTATTCAGGTGGCATTCACATTTTTTATCCAGACCTCTTTAATAGTCACTGATTAATGCCTCACTTCAGGCTTAGGTCATCTCTTTGGAGAAGGATACTGTTAGGCTGACCCAGAGGCTAGTTTATTGGCCCCTGCTTTTACTCTTTGGTTCTCTTCCACGATGACTCATGCATCCTGTAAATTGGTGTCAGTGTTCATATACAGCTAAGCTATGATATTCTCAGAAGTGGCAAAGAAAACCGTAATTCATCAAAGCAAAAGGCACCATGCATCTGCCACCCAAGTGTAGCAGAAGTGATCAGCCCTTCTGACTAAAAACAGCATCTCCCAAGACTGATATACTTTTATACCGCTCCCTAGGCATAGCAAATACTTCACATTGGGTCATTTCACCGCACAATTTACGCACTAGAGATTGTGACTTCACCAGGGTGGCTCAGTGGTGGATCTGGGGTTTGGAATGAAGTCCTCCATCACCTGGATTTTCTCCTGTTGTAAACCAATATGGTCCTGATTTGCTGTGGCAGGAGAATGGACTTGGAGAAGTTTAGAGGTGATGAGTTCAGTGTACCCTTCCCTACACATGGGGGCAGATCTAGCGGGTAGAGTATCACTTTTCTAGTCTTCCTTCCCTTGAGGTGCTTCTCCAACTTCCTGCTACCATTGCCCTTTTGTGAGATAACTGAATAAGCAAACCCTGGGGAGCTGGGTTCTCCCCTGGAGAATGCTAAGGTCACCCTCTGTGACGCAGCTGCCATTTTCTTGCTGTAGTGGTTTTGTCCTCTCTGTGGCCTTTGCCAAAGAAAGAAAGAAAGAAATCTACACAGAGAAATAAAAAGGAAATTTGTACAATGAAATAAAAAGAAAGAAGAACATGGGAGACATAGATTGGTACAATCACTTTGCACACTCATTTGGCAGTATCTACTTACTCTGAGACTTAACAATTCTACTCTGGGGTATGTACCTAATAGAAATGGGGTCTTAGGTTCACCAAAAACATGTGCTAGAATACGCACCATTATTCATAACAGGAGAAAATCTCCAAAAGTCCAACAAGACTAGACTGGGTAAGTAAGTTATTGTATATTCATGCAGTGGAATACTATAAAGAAGTGAAAAAGGAGTACTGGCACCAGCAAAAGGATAAATCTTAGAGACATGAGGCTGAGCAAAAGAAGCCAAATGCAAGAGAGTATGTACTATATTATTCCATTTATAGAAAGTTCAACAGCAGCCAAAATTAATCTATGGGGACAGAAGTCATAATGATGATTACCTCTAGGGAGTATTGACTAGGAAGCAGCACTTCAGAGCCTTCTGGGCTACTGGAAATTATGTTTGTGTTTATCTAGATGGTAGTTATATGGGCATATACCATGTAAAAATTAAGCAGTACATATAAGATTTATGTACTTAACTGTATTAAGTTATAGCTCAATAAAAAAATTTAAAAACTGGAAAGGACTTTTAAAATCATGTGTATGGTATGTATATATATGTGTGTGTGTGTGAGTTTATGTTAAACACACAAGTCTGAATTTTTTCCTACCTCTTACTAGCATTAGATCTTGGGCTTGTCTAATCTCTCCATGTCTTAATTTCCTCAGAAAGGGGAACACTACTACTCCTACTACTAATGATAATGATACTTCCCTTGTAGAATTGCTATGAGAATTAAATTAGTTAAATGAATAATTTTAAAGCAGTTAACACAGGGAGTGGCACATAGTAAGTGCTCTGTAAGTGTTTATTGACTACAATAGCATTCTATCAGTAGCATTTTTCAATGTTGTTTGACAGTCTTCATTAATATATTTCTTAAAGGATAGGAAATAGCTGCCATATGACTGTCTCTTAATTTACGTAGCTATTTCCCTACAATTAGACTTTTAGTTTATTTCCAACTTAGGGCTATTCTAAACAATTGTGCAATACACATCCCTATGTGTAAAACGTTGCTCCTTTTCAACTTGTTTCTTTGAGATAGATTTCCCAAAAGAGTATTCGGATCACAATAAGAATTCTGAAGCTTCTGGGGCGGCACCTGTGGCTCAGTGAGTAGGGTACTGGCCCCATATACTGAGGGTGGCGGGTTCAAACCCGGCCCTGGCCAAACTGCAACAAAAAAATAGCTGGGTGTTGTGGCGGGCGCCTGTAGTCCCAGTTACTCAGGAGGCTGAGGCAAGAGAATCACCTAAACCCAAGAGCTGGAGGTTGCTTTGAGTGGTGACATGACGGCACTCTACCAAGGGTGACAAAGTGGGACTCTGTCTCTAAAAAAAAAAAAAATTTGAAGCTTCTGATATATATTTACGACTGGCCCCTACAGATTATCCCATAATGTGAATGCCCCCGGGACGTGCCTCAGAGTTCTGCAGGGCACCTCATTATTGATCCCCTCAGCCCACAGCTCTGGGCAGAAGAGGAAGATAGAGATGCTGGCAGAGGAGATGTACAGGAGTGTGGGAGGTTTGGCGAAGGAGAATATTGCCACATGGTCTTGGCTGGGCCACCATGGTTAAATACAGTCTTACCACTTTCAGTACTTTGGGCTTTGTAATGTAATATTGTTGATTTGGCTTTTGCAACATTCTACTACCCTGACTGTAAACTGTTATGCATAGATTAATTTCTTTTTAATGAATTAATCTTGATATTGAGGAAATTCTGAGAATTTCGTGGCCCCCTGAGGTGCTGCAAATCCAGAGCTGGGAATTGTGCCTGCAGTGGCAGAAACTGCCTGGCTGGGCACTGGTCACCAGCTGGCTATAGAGCCGAGTGGGTGTTGCCCTGGGTCCTGACGGTTCAGAAGCTTTCTGGCTTCCCACGGTTCTCCGTGAGACAAGCGTATAAACCTTCTTTCCTTAATACATCTAGATCCCATTTCCTTTCATAATAGTGTGGAAATTGTTAGCTTTAGGAATTAAGAGAACAGTTTATCAACCTCCCCAGAGAGTCATTTCTTTGGCCATGTCCTTGAAGAGGGCATTGTACATCTCTAACCCCCGCCAGGCCCTTTTCTTTGAGTGGAGGTCTGGTCCATGACCATGGAAGGATGAGAAGCCAAGACGTGGAGCTAGACATAGGTAATTAATGAAAACAAAAACTTAAAAAATGTACATATTAATAAAATACAAACCTTCCTAAGAAGAAATGTCTGTGAATCACACACAGGCAAGGCCCTCACATTTCATATTCCTGTGGTCTTTCTCAAAAGTCATAGCAGAGAATACTCCCTAGGGGCACTTGGATGAGAAACAATTGCCTCCTGGGAAGGGAAAAAAAGGAAAGGTATTCACAAAGATTGAAATTGCTGAACATGTAAGCAGTCTTAATGGAGGTTTTATTTAACGTATTTAAAGATCAACTCATTGAAAGTTAACCCACAAAGTCAGTCTCTGTTAACCTTACCGAGGGCATAATTCGTCTCGAAAGAGCTAAAGGACTTTTGATGTTACAGAGAGCAGTACTTTGTAAATTTAATGTGCAACTCACATGGGGATATCGTTTAAATATGGATTCTAATTCAGTAGGTGATAGGACCGAGCACGAAAGCCCACCAAGCAGGGCCGGGTGCACAAGTCCCGCCCAGAAAGGGATGAGTGCAGTAACCTGGGAACCCCTGACCCTTATATTCCCTTCCTGCTGTGCCACTCACACTGACTTCCATTTCGAACTCAGCCCACTCTCACTGGAATGGAATAAATGGCCCAGTTGCCCACACCAAACCTGGACTCTATTTTCTTTTTGTTTATGTCTCCAAATAACCTCTCAGTAAGTCTGGGGTAGGGCCTGAGTTCTGCATTGCTAATAAGCTCCCAGGGGACACTGATGCTTCCGGTTTGTGTGGACTGCAACTTGAATTGTGAGGACAGAGCCAGCAATGGAGTAATACCTACAAGATGCTGGGCACTCTGCTCCTTGGTCTCTGGCCTCAAAATGTAAAGCCCATTTCCTGAAGTTTCCTGAGGGGTCAACAGAGACCCATTTTCTAGCTGCGATTCATGGCGTGAACAGTGGCAAATGTCTCCTTTCCTGCTCTACATCAACCACTGACCATATGTTGCAAATCCTTTTTTGGTGGAGTTTAGATAATGAGGCAATGTCCCTATCTGCCAATGTTTCCATAGCTCAGTTCTTCCTTATGAAATCAATCTGAACCCAATCAACAACGGCATTGATTACTCCCCAAGGCCATAATCTCCAGTCCACATGCTTCATACAAGAGACTGTCTCAACCTTATTAACTAACCTCAGCCCACACTGCCTCTTTGCTTCCACTGGAAGTTAATTATCCTGCTGTTGTTTCCAAGTCACTGTGCTTATAGTTGCCTAAAGATTTTTCAGAAAAGAATAGAAGTAATAAGCATCAGGAGTCCAGTAGGATTCTTAAATTCTATTAGAATTTAAGCAAAAGGCAAATAAACCAAGTGGTATTTACGTTCAAAATTTGCATATTCACTGGAATTTGGGGTTCAGGAATGGTGCTGAACCCTGACAGGGCAGGATTGGGGTGACCTGTGTCAACACCACAATGTTTAAGCTGACCCAGGAGTTTATTATGTGATGGAAAAATGCCTCTGAGATAATCTGAAGTTAAAAGAAATTCTGCCCATCGGGAAGACATCATAACCACAACTTCGTCAAATATTTGGATACCATAAAACGAAGAAAGGCTGGAAGGAAACACTGAATGATAAACTCAACTAAGTGTTTGAGTTTGAGTGGAGAATATGAAAATTATTTTTCCCTTTACAATTTTCTGTGCCTTTTAACTTTTAAAATAATGAGCGTGCTTTGACATGGCAATTAAAAAAAATAATTCGGGCAGTGCCTGTGGCTCAGTGGGTAGGGTGCCGGCCCCATATACCAAGGGTGGGGGGTTCAAACCTGGCCCCGGCCAGACTGCAAGAAAAAAGTAGCCAGGCATCGTGGCAGACGCCTGTGGTTCCAGCTGCTCAGGAGGCTGAGGTAAGAGAATCGCCTAAGCCCAGGAGTTGGTGGTTCCTGTGAGCTGTTTGACACTACGGCACTATACCAAGGGCAATAAACTGAGACTCTGTCTCTACAAAAAAAAAAAAAAAAAATCCTGAGTCAAAAAAAAAAAAAGAAAGAAAAAGAAAAAGAAAAGAAAGAAAGAAAAAGAATCAGTTAAGAGTTCCTGCCTTCTATCACACTACCAGACCTGAGACTGTACTATCCAAATCCACATCTTGATAACAGGACATTAACAATGAGATGGGATTGTGAAGCAAAAAAGTGCTACTTGTTATTGCCAGTATGACTAAGAAATTGATAAACCATGAGTAGACTTTAGGCTTTGTACCTGAAATAAAGCAGAAGTGGCAGGGTTACACTGACTTGATCTGAACTCCAGATAATAAGACCTTCACTGTTGCCCATAAATCTGAACTCTTTTACAAAAGCATTTTTATTCCTGATATTTACTGTGCTGACCTCCAAAGACATGTCTTAACATTTGTAAATGTAACAGTGTGAGAAAACTATTGTGTCTGGCTTGGCAGCCTTGGTATTTTGTTTATACTTGAATTTCTGATTGCATTTTTTATTTTATAAGCCAATCTTTCTGAAATCTGACTTCCTTACCTTTATTTCGTTTATTTTTCTGTTGCCGTGTCTTCCATTAATAATCCACAGTTACAAGCTCACGTATTTCTTGAATGACTGTTCAAATGTACATTCATCAATTATCCACTGTCTAAATTAGTTACATAAAACAATTTCAGATTAGACTACTTTTTACAATAGAAAACCTTAATTTCCTAATTAAATCATAATGTATGTGCATTTTTAAGTTAGAGAATGCTAAATTATATTAGGGAAAAAACCTGTAAACTACCAACCAGAAAAAAAATCACTGATAATATTATCAGTATGTATGTGTATTTAGCAAATCCATATTGTTGTACTTTTCTATTGGATTCAAATTTTTACTGTAATATTGATTCCCATATATCTGACTGTTATTGATTCCCATATATCTGGCTGTTATTGATTCCCATATATCTATCTGTTATTGATTCCCATATATCTGGCTGTTATTGATTCCCATATATCTGAAACTGTATTCCCACTGTTTCCCATGTTTAAGCTAAATTTCTAAAAACAGAATTGCTGAAAAAGTAGTCACCCAGTTAAAGCATTTGAAATAGTGTTGAATTGTTTTGCATGAAGATTGTACCAATTTATATAATTTATGAAATATTATGTTTCCTCTATCTCTGCCATCATAGTATTAGAAATATCATTCCTCTCGTAATCTGGAACCTGTCTAAATGAATTAATGCTGGTATTTGATGATACTGGAAAAAATAATCTTTAAATTTGGTTTTATTTGCATGTCTATTATGAATGTTTATTATAAATTAATTCTCATACATTGATTGGCTGTGCTAGCACTCAAAAGTCTTCACTGATTAATGTTCAAGATTTTATGATTTCAAACGTAGTTACCAAAAAAAGTGATAGGTACTAATAAGCACATTGAGTTATCGTGACTGTCATTTAAGGAAATAACTATCTTTAGAAATAGAAGTTTTAATGAAAAACACACGTGTGAATTTGCTAGTTATTCTTTCCTACTGCGTCCACTGATTGCCACTTGAGTTTTAACTCTGACATATACTAGGACACATGTATTACATATATAAATACATAAATCATAGTCGTGGTAATACCAAGTCATTCGTGAATTTCGATTCTCTGGGGATTAGCTTTGTAGTTGGAGTCCATATTTGTGCTAAAGGTCACGGGAGTTATGGGATTGGGTAATAAATATTAACTCAATTTCCTGGTTGCCTCTCTTATACTAAAGACCTGTTGATAACCAGGCAACATAGAAGCACCTTGGAACTTGAACATTTCAGTAAGTCATGGTCTCTGCTCACTCATCCTACACTAACATGCACAAAACACTTTAAAATGAACCAGATGTGAAGTGCACGGCTAGAGGCCAAGGCCAAGACTGCACATGTTGGAAGTTCACTTCAGGGAGTGCCTCACAGTAACAGAAGAGGCCAATTAATTTCCTTATAGCACTATACAAAATACTACGAAATACTAGGGAACTTGGTTTTCTTGGTAATCCTATGTTCACACATTTCATGAAAAACGACTTTAATAAAAAAACATGACAAGGTGACAGCGGAGGTTAGGAAGGTCATTCACATGGTACCCGGGTCATTCAGAATCTGCACCGAGAATTAGTGTGCTCCCTGCTGTAGAACTGTGCATTAGTGACGCTGAAGAACTCTTAGTGTCCTTGTTCACTCACTGGCACTTGTATTTTTTTCAAAGTCCCCTAAGTGTTTTCCTAAAAATGCAAATGAAGTTGTGCAAGCCTATATGTATCTGAGAGACAGCCCTCAACATTGTAAGGGGTGTGTGAGAAAATGCCAGCTGACCTGGGACCCCGGGCAAGGAGAGCCAAGGAGGGAAGATCTCCTGAAAACAAGCCTCCCCAGCCTGACACAGGTGGCACCAGCCTCGCCACCTGGGTCTGTTGCTAAGAAGGCTCCCCCTACAACTTGAAGCCCAGTTCTGTGAGGGATTTATCTCTGTCACTCCCTACTGTGAAGTAGTTCAGGGAGGGAGACGCAGGGTTCAAACTGTATAGGCCTTTTCTGCTTTCAGATGGCAGATTTTAAAATTTGCAGGGACAAGCTTGGGAGTTTACTCAGGACCCCTGAAGATTTATTGGGGTATTTCAAAAATTGAGTAATATCTTTAATTTAACTTTGAAAGATCTTATGATTTTCTTGGCATGTGCCTGTATGGCCAATGAAAAACAGAATATAGCAATGGCTGCCCAGCAGTGGGCTGACCAGCAACATGTTACTGATCAAAATTTAGCCCCGAGGGCTCAAGCAGTCCTTAACCAAGAACCATGATGAAATTATCTGCCTGGAGAAACTAGAAATGCTGGTGAAGTATTCAGAGACTGTATTTTTTGCAGACCTGCTTCATAGAGGGAATGAGAGATGTCCAAACTAAACCCATAAACTTTTGTAAACTAGCTGAGCTGACACAGAGTGAGGAGGAGAGTCCAGCTGCCTTTAGGGAAATGCTGGTTGAGGCAATTCAAAAATACACCAACTCCAGACCCAGAGCTGGCAGAAGGAAGGATTATGCTAAATACCTACTTTATTAACCAACCTGCCTCTGGCATTTGTTTGGGAAGCTACAACGCAAGGTGTTGGGGCTGCAGAGCGACCACAGTGAGTACTAAGTGTAGCAGCTGCAGTTTGGAGGAGGCAGAGAATGATCACCAAAAGTTGAAAGTGTTAGGAGCCATCTTTGTGGCCAATCTCTGTGGTCCAGCCAAAGACAGACAAAAGCAGTGTCCGAACCCAGATTGACTGTGCTGTAGTTGTGGGAAGCCCGAACATCTACAAAAAGAGGTCCAGGAGAAGCCAAACATGGGCAACGAAGGGGTAGATAGGCTGTTGCCTTGTCCCACGTGCTACCAGTGTGGCCAGTCAGGACATTGGGCCAGAGAACGCCTCAGTAAAGTGGCCGAGAAAAGATGGCTGGTCCTTCATTCTCAGATAGAAGAGACCCAGTTTCCTCGGTAGCCCCCGCCATCACCTAAAGGAGCCTTAGGTCACAATGGACGTTCCTAGTAAGCATGTCAGTCACATTTAAGCTGGATGTGGGAACGGTCTGTTCCGTTTTATAGTCCTTTGGGGATCGCCTTTCATCCTCCTCTCCCTTGGTTGCTGGCATTAATGGGCAGCCTGTCCTTCTATTAGGAAATAACTTTAAGGAATTCCTTGAAATGACAAGATACTGTCAAATATGGATTCTGAGATAAAGCAAGATGGCCAAACCTCTATATAATGCTGTAAAAGGCAGAGATACAAAAGAAATACTATGACATACAGAGCAGGAGGAGGCTTTCCAGTCTTACAACAGGCCCTTTGGAAGAGCAGCGACTCCAGGAATCCCGGATTTAGAAAGCCTTTCTTTCTGTATGCGACTGAAAAAAGCCAAGTGGCAGTGGGAGTACAGCCAGAGTGTCAGAGAGGAGAGACACAGCCAATAGGTCACGTAAAAAGTTTGGGCTTGTTGGCTGTGGATGGCCACACTGTCTCTGAATCCCCAGCTCTCTGGCCCACTTTTTTTTTTATATATATTTTTATTAAATCATAACTGCATACATTAATGCATTTATGTGGGACAATGTGCTGATTTTATATACAATTTGGAATGCTTACATCAAACTGGTTAACTGGCCCACTTTTAATCAAGTAAGAGAGACTGTGGTTGCAAACAGCCGAGTGCTGAAGTACTAGCTTATACTTTTAGAAATCCTGATGTTAAGCTTCAAGTTTGTAAAACATTGGCTTCTGCTGTGTTTCTGTTAATACTTCTGGAGAAGTAGAGACTCAAGTCCAAAGTCTACTAGATATCACTACACTACGGAGATAGCAGGTGACAACCGAATAGAGACATCTGGAATACTACTGCAGGCCAGCTTCCTTCTGTAACCTGGTTTTTGCCTTTACTAGGTCAAATAGGGGCTATTACACTCCTGCTTTTGTCTGGCCCACACTTGTTTAGTTCTTTCCTTACTTTGTATCTTCTGGACTCCAACAGTTCCACCTGCAGATGGTAATGATGCAAGGCTTCCAGCAGATCCCCATGAAGCCTCTGGACAATGTGGCAAATTCCTTCTGACCGGAGCCCTAATTACGGTGAAAGGTACCCTGGGGGGAGGGCCTGACAGGTGGGCCTTCATCCTTATGGTCAGCAGGAAGCAGTTATGGAGAGGTCATCGACCCTTCTCCCTTTTTTTATTTTTTAATTTATTTTATTATTACTATTTGTTATTGCTGGGGATTCATTGAGGGTACAGAGAACCAGGTTATACTGATTGCATTTGTTAGGTAAAGTCCCTCTTTTAAAAAAAAAACTGTTTTTTAATGTGTAGTAAGCTTTTATTTTCTTTATTTTTTTTATTATTAAATCTACACTATTATTAATGTACACTACCTGTGTACATTAGTGCAACCAAGGGGCACAATGTGCTGGTTTCACATACAATCTGAAATATTTTCATCAAACTGTTTAACATAGCCTTCATGGAATTTTCCTAGTTATTGTATGAAGACATTTATATTCTGCATTTAGTAATTTTCACTTGTACCCTTCTAAGGGCACTTTATTATTTTTATTTTTTTTTTTATTAAATCGTAACTTTATACATTGATGCATTTATGGGGTTCAGGGTACTGCTTTGATTTACAATGTGAAATGCTTCCATTGAACTAAGTAAAACATCCATGACAATTAT
>CAUYRH010043844.1:0-76916 GCA_963574655.1 Perodicticus potto | reverse complement strand
GAATGGATACAGTCCATTCATGGAATTGAGGCCTAGGAAATTCACAAGAAATTGACCTATGCATAGGAAATGGGGGTTCCACATTTAGTCCTAAGTCTAAAGTGAAGGCGACACCAAGGCACAGGTGTCTCCTCAGCAGTTGTCCAGCCTTTTTCCACTCTTTGATTTTAACATCACCAATATCCTAACAAACATTGTACCTTTCTTGATGGAGCAATCATCCACTGCTTCTCATTTCCAAATTTAACCATCAAACACTTCCTGTCGAACATCTCCTGAGTCTATGAGTGATGGAATGCTCTTTAGAAATTGCAACTCAACGACAAATATTAGAACAGAGCTCATGTTTATTTGGCTATGGGGGGGAGGAACTGGTTAAGAAAATTTAGCTGATAATTTACCTTTGTTTTTAACACTAATTCCACCTCTTTTTTTTTTTTTTTTTTTTTGAGACAGAGCCTCAAGCTGTCACCCTGGATAGAGCCCTGTGACATCACAGCTCACAGCAACCTCCAATTCCTGGGCTCAAGTGAGTCTCTTGCCTCCGCCTCCCAAGTAGCTGGGACTACAGGTGCCCGCCACAACGCCCAGCCATTTTTTGGTTGCAGCCGTCATTGTTGTTTAGAGCCCGGGCTGGATTCGAACCCGCCAGCTCAGGTCTACGTGGCTGGCACCTTAGCCTGCTGAGCCACAGGCGCCGAGCCAACACTAATTCCACCTCTTATTAAGTTGCTATTATTGTTATCCTTTGCAAGTGGCCTCTTGTAGGGTTATGTCACGTAATTTAAATATCAAGCCTACCTGAGCAGTTTGTCCCTATGTTCCAGCTGAGAACACTAAGATTAGAGAGATTTAACAATCTGCTCAAAGTCGTCCTGTAAGTGAGCAGTAGGACTGAAACATGCGAATGGTTGTTTTTCATTCAATCTTTAAATACTGGGTTCCTGTCATATGCCAGACATTTCTTTACACTTAGAGACCAGTCTTGTTTCATTTCTTCGTTTTAGCCCCAATGGCTGGCTTATAAATAGGTACAGATCTCTTGGGTTTAAACCAATGGTTTTCACTTGGGAGGATTTTGTCCCTCCAGAGAACATTTAGCAATGTCTGGGGACACTTTTTTGTTGTCACGAATGGAAAGGTGGGGAGAGGCCAGGGATGCGGCCAAGCATCCTACCAGGCACAGGACCACCTCCGCAACACACTATGAGCTTGCACAAAATGTCAAAGTGATAACCTTACTACCATCCAAGTAGAGGTTTTCCCAAGTTCTGGTGTTTCTCAAGAAAAGAATTTCAGGACATACCGCGTAAACCAAGCAAGTGACAGATTTTATCGAAGGCGGAGGTACACTCTGGGGAAAGAGAAGAGCAGACAAGCTTGATAGAGCAGCTGTACTGGGAGGCAGTGGCCTTAGATTTCTGTCGTTTTACTAATTGAAGGGAGGAATGCTCATGGCCACAGGGTGGATTTTACTAAGAATTTGGGTAGTAATTTCTAGAATGGGGTTCCCTGTAATGTTCATACTTCATATGGTTGTCTCAGAACTGTAGTGGTGATTTCAAAGGTGGAAAATGTTTTTAAACCCCATGTAAATTGTATTGTAATTAGCCAAAGATCCCAGAAGACGATGGAGATAGCTGACAAGCCAGTTCAAGCCAGTTCTCAGCCCGTTTTGTTTGAGGTTGTTTACGTTAACACCTGTACCCAGCCTTCAAGCCCCTGCATCTGGTCTCATCCCTGTCTCCTCACCTTCTACTCTAACAATAAGGGTGAGAAACTCTGGCCTACAAGGAGAACACTTTTAAAAACCAGTGCAAATGCAAAAGCCTGCAGGGGCCAGTTAGGCGACATAAACGACTGGCTAATCAGACATGCCCAGCCCTGTCTAAACGGGACCAGCCGCTGCTCTGAGCCAGTGGATTGTCGCTGCACGGGACCTGTGCATATGCACCTAGGTGGCCAGCTCTGACTTTTTCAAATCAAAACTCCAAATTTTAATGTGAAAATAATTCATGTTTTAAATGTTGGCAGCTAATTTATAATTTTTTTTAATGCTATGCTGGTTGAACAAAACCCATCTGAAAGTGTAATGAGACAGCCAGCCATAAGGTTACAACCTCTCCAAAACACTAGGGTGACTTCCCAGTATTGAGCCAATAGTGTTAGGTGTGTTAAACAGTACTGACCCCATACTACTGCCTTGGCTTAGCCCTCGGGCTTATTCCAGCATCCCTTTCCTCACTTTTCTCTCCTAGCTAACATTTATTGAGCTTTTACTAGGGAGAAACCTGTTCTATGCACGCCATCGTGTTAGTTCATGTTATCTTTACAAGGACCCTAAGCAGTAGGTAGTAACACTCTCTCCCATTTTAAAGACAAAGGGCTCAGAGGCAGAGAGGTTATGCAACTTTCCCAAAGTGAAATGGGTATTAGAATTTCAACCCTGGCAGTCTGTTCCAGAGCCTATGTTCTTAACTGCTGAACCAGGCTGCCCTGTAGGAGATGCTTCATCTCTACATAGTGAAACTCACAAGTGACTGCTGTCACTCAGGAGTCAGCACAGACAAGTAATAGTGCACTTTTATGATCAGCCTGTAACTGCTCAGAACCTCAGTCCCTCCAATTAAAACTGTAATTTTTCAACTGGGAGTGATTTTGCTTCCTAGGACACCTTCAGCAATGTATGGAGATGTTTTGAATTCTCACAGATGGAAGGGTATTATTGCCTTTTAGTAGGTAAATGCCGGGGATATAGCTAAACATTGCATTCTCACAACAAAGAATTATCTGTCCCAAAGTGTTAATAGTGCCAAGGTTAAGAAACCCTAAAGATCTCACTAGCAACTGTCATGGGATTTAAAAAAAAAAAAAAAAAAAGCAATTAGCAGAATATTCCAGGTGATTCAGTCTGTTTTTCATCTTGAACATTTTTCTCTCTGAAAATCATTCTTTCTTCCCTTGCCCTGGAATTTCATAATATTCCTAGTTCACTGTGCTAAATGCCTAATCTCCTAGTACAACTCTTACATATTAGTAGCAAAAGAGCAGATAAGAAATGGAAAAATTAGCAATAGGCAAAAGAAAAATGAGGATTAAAATATCATAAAAATTAATCTGCTTTGAGATTCAATCATAATATCATCTACATACCTGAAATAAATGTGTTTTCTGGATGCCTTAACCATAATCCATGCTCGCATCGAACTTTGATGAACATGCTTCTTTGCTAAACATACACACGTGACTGCACTGAATTTCATAAAATTATTTTAATAGAAAAGTACAAGATATGAACAAAAATAAATAATCTTTATCTTATTTCTAGCCCAGCAAATTGTACACTGTATATAAAAATGGTCTAAGATGCGATTTTTCTCCATTCTTATTTTGCTTTTGAAATACTGAGATAGCATTTTTTCTTCTAGGTTCAAACTGATACATGTTTTCAGAAGTCACACCAACCTTTAATTATTCTATGTCCATTTTTTAAAGTTTTTCTAACATGATAATGTTTCACTAAAATAAAATATCCAATCACCAGATAGAAGTGTAACATCTGTATGAATGGATAAATTAGAAGGTCCCTTTTCTAAGTTTTAATTCCTATACTACTGAATGCTTCCTGAATTAAAAATTCATTTCATCATCTTACTTTCGAAACATGGCATCTCATTTTCCCCATTCCATGGAGAGAGAGGACTAGAAAACACTTCTTAAAAAAATAAATATTTTAAAAGTATAGTTTACAGTGATAATGCAGTATTTTAGACCTGTGCCTTGGTGCGTATTTGCATTAAATATATGCTTCAAGTTATAAGTACCTTTTCTTTCTCTCTACATATTTATATTGTGGACCACTCAGTCTTTGGGTACCATTTTTGCTAATAATCTCTTGGAATTAGCAAATACGAATCCTTATCTGTGGTCCTTATTCTGCTATAGCATATTTGATAATTCCAGTGGCTTGAATACTGTTGTGTAAAACGAATTGAAAATTGGTATTTGTAAAATGGCCTGAAGAAAGAGTTTGGGTAGGCCACTAACACATATGCAGTGCCAGTCTCAAGAGGTTAGTAGCTCAAATGGGACAAAAACTTAAAACAACCTTCTTTTTACTTGAGCCCATCATGACTATTTCGAACATGGCTCTGTTTGCCGCTGACTATATATAAATTTTTTGTTAATTTCCCCTGTATTGGGAAGATCTTGAATTCACTCCAGGAAGAAAAAACACGCTGACGCTGCTAAATCGAGTATATGTTTTTGCAATAAAGAACACTGGTCAATATACAACTGAGGAAAAACTGAAACAGATGTGAGTCCTAGAACCACAAGCGTTTGAATTTGCCCAGAAATGCTATTTTAAACACTCTATATGTTGGTCTACTGTTTTTTTTGTGGAATAATGCATTCTTGGCATCCTTAAAAGGTTTCAATATGTTACAAGGTTATCCGGAAAGAAAAAAAGCAAAGGGCTAATGTATCAATCTGTGCGGCACTCTCCAGATTTCTGTGTACATTTTTTTAAAGCACAAGAACTTGTATTATTGCTCTTAACCCAACAAACATTTAGTTTCCAATAAGGTTTCATTCTTTGCAGACTGAGGCTTTCGCTTCATTAAATACTGTTTTCAAAAGGCATAGAGACATTACCCGTGGTCCACAGTAAATTCAATTAGAGAGGTGCAACAGTTGCAGTGGTAAACAAGAAGATACATTTTTGTGAACTAAAAATCTGGTCATGGATAAAAGCATGAGGCTTTTCCTCTTCTCTGAGCTGTTACAACAGCAATACGCTCTAAAACAATTAAGTTACATGCATAATGCTAAAAGAATGTGAGCAATCCTATAACCAGCTTTGAGCCATCTGCTTGATTTCTTTTTTTGAGGAACATATATAGGAAAAGAGAATTCCCCTTTTGTTCCATTACATATAAAAATCTTTTGAAGTTTCCAAATAGTTTGGTTTTGGTAAAATTCTCTATTCTTCTGTTATTTTGACATGTAGTCATCCTAAACTATACCTCAAGATTTCTCCAAAAATCTCCACATGAATTATCTGAAGGACAATTGAAACCACTTACCAATATACAAGTAATATTTTATTTTATATTCTATCTTCCATTTGGCATAAGCCTTTTGATGTTTGTTTTTTAAACCAGTGAAATATACAAATCACACAAGACAGAAATATGTACATTAAAAGTACAGAATAAAGGCCATAGAAGATATACATAATATCTGAATGACACGTAGAATATTTTACATTAAATAGTTTCTTTTAAAAGCTAGGATTGTTAAACTCAACTCTCTTCATAAACATGAATCACTAAAAAGGAACAAAATCTGATTTAGCAAATAAAAAAAGTACTTCATGGTTTTTGTATAATAAAAACCAAAAAAGTGACATTTTAAACTAATTAGTGCTTTTTACTTTCAAGATCTTTTGCTTACAATTCACTGCAACTGAAGGGAAGTGAATATCCTTGTGCAATAAATTAAGAGCCATAGCTGGCTGAGGTGGTATGAAGGCCACCATGCCTATGAAGGGTATGAGAGATGTGTATCTTTCCGAACTTTTAAAACAATGTAAGTCTGAGATAAGAACACGTTAGATGGCACTTTTTGAAAAGAGGTGTCCTTGTTTAAAATTTTTTTTAAACTAGCTATCTATGAATATAATATAGTAGGCTGGATTTTCCTTAGGGACTCAAACAAGTATTACCAAATCTAATAGGCACCAGTTTCCACTCTGCAGAATGAATTAAGAAAAGAGAAACTTTGCTGATGCTTCTGAGTTTCGAATCTGTCTCCATGTCCACGTCTGTGATGAACAAGTAATGCCCTCTCCACAAAGTGTACAGAAATGGAAGCTGGAGAAAAGGGGACACAGCAGAAAAGAGAAAGAAATCTTCAAACCTACAGGCATTTCAGTGAGTCAGAACTTCAAGCTTCCTCAGAAACAAGCTTGCTTCATTGTGCTCAAGGAATGATCACAGCAAAGCCACACCCCAAACTCAAGACTCAAAAAAACTCTTGGAAAACTCCCAGTTGTATTGCAGTGAAAGATAACAATGCTTTAGACAGAGAAATAACCCCAGAGTAAATTGTAAATCTAAATCACTGGCTGCACTGGGATATATATATATATATATATATTTATATATATATGTATACATATATGTTATGTACAAAAGACTTTGAGATATCAGGCACCATTAAACCACATTTCCCCCCTTATATATGCAACTGTTCAAGTACATGAGGAACAGTTTTAGGGTGCACCTGCAGAATAGTAGGAAAAGCTTCAGCGGAGAGTCTAAACACAGGATTGTAACAGTGAAGCACTGTAACACCTCTGTGAACTCCATTAGCCAAGTAATGTCATTAAAACATATAAAACGAGGGCTTCTCAAAATAAAAGTTTTAGGAAAAAGAAAATCCCTAAGTGGCAAACTGTTTTCCAAGCAGTACTCCTAATGTTTCATTTCCTGTCCTACAACCAAAAGGGACCCAGTGGAGCTGCCGTTTGGAAACATGGCCAGCTTCACATCACAGAATGGAGGAATCAGAGAAGGCTCCAGGTCAAGGAGGAAGGTGGATTTCCCTGTTTCTCCTCAAAGAGGTTTTCTGCTCTGGTGCAGTTCTGAACTGCACGCAATTACCTTGTCATTTGGGATGAAAATCTGTGAATGGAATTCATGTATTATTTTCATTAGTATCATTTATTAACCAAGTATCCCTAAGAAAATCACAGGATATTTTCCTTTATTCAAGCCAACGCCCCCTTCGCAAATAATCTTCTAGGGATCCTTTTCCAATCTGAAATCCTTATTTCCAAACAGGTTCAAATCACCATCAAGTAGGAGTTTAAAATTGTTTTAATTTCTGGGGACTTTCCTCCCTGTTCTCCAAGTTGCTACTGGAATAGGACCATCTGTAGAAGAAATATTTGAAAAGAATGAGACACAAAACATACCTTTTTGCTTTGAGAATCTGAGCTTCTTGCCCTTACACTTTAAATTATCATTTTGAAAATGTAAAAAGCAGGCTGGCAGTACCTGGGAAAGTTTTGTTTTGTTGTTGGTGGTGATGGTTTTTGTTTCTTAGCTGTTTTTCTCAAGACCTCTTTATCTGGCACCGGAGTATTTACAGTTCATTTTGGGCACAGACACTAAATGGTGCATAGACCTATCCCATATGGGATCCTCCCTCCCATCTGACCCCATATTTAAAAGAAAGAAAATGCATTTCTTTACCTTCTGGCTTTGTACCATGTCCACACAGCTAAGTCAGGGTATGTGTTACTTCCCCCTCATCCTTTACTAACAAAGGAAGGCTTGTATTATCTTTTCAAAGATTCACAAAATAAATATTTTTCTTGGTTCCCACCCTCCATTATTGCCAAATAATAATTATAATATTAATAATAAACCACAGAGTTCTCACATGATAACAGAAAAAATGGTTCCGGTTGTAATGTGGGGGTGTAAAATAAAACATATTTTTAAAAAAAGGAAAATGAGAATCACTGTACTTTCTATAAATAAGTGGGTCCTGGGAGCGGGGCCGGGTGCCAGAGGGGCGCCCACTATTTGCACACGAACTGGTCCACGATCTCTGTGCACTTCTTGCACTTGACGTAGCAGCACCAGTGGAACTTGCAGTGGCAGCGCTCAGTCTGCACGGTCTTGAACTGGTCGTAGCCGCGGCCGCAGCACATGAGCTCGCAGCCATCCATGCCCTCCGACGTCTTGTTGCACAGGCGGCCCTGCGTGCCCAGCGAGCCGGTGCTCTCGTTGCGCACGCAGTAGTCGGGGCTGGGGTCGATGTAGACCAGATCCTGCGTGGTGGGCGAGTTGAAGCGGCTGTTGACCTGCACCAGCTTGCCCCGGCTATTGAGCCGCATGGCAGCGGCGCTGTCATACTTCTCCTTGAGGGCGTCGCCCACCTTTCGGAAGTCCGCCAGCTGGAGCCAGCACGTCTTGAGGCTACAGGAGCCAGACACCCCGTGGCACTTGCAGGCCACGTCAGCCAAATTGTACACCGTCTGCAGGGAAACAGAGACAGTCAGTGTACAAACGCACGGAGGGGCCATGAACTTACAGAGCTCTCCACCTTTCTGACGGAGCCGATTCACCAGCGATTTAAAGGCTGTGTTACTTCCCCTTCATTCTCCACTACCAGAAGTCTTATGTTGCCTTTTTAAAAAGTCTTCCAAATAAATAGATTCTCACCTCCCCTATTACATCATGGTCAACAACTACCACACAGTGTTGAATGGGAACAGGAAAAAAAAAATCATTCCAAGTCCTCTTTTTTCTAAGCAATAGCAGCAACCTGTGAATACTCATCCCAGCAGCTGTTCCCAATCCATTTCCTGAATTACCCCACAGAATGCTTGAGAGAGGTGCTATTATCACCCTCATTTCACAGAGAAGGAAAGTGAGACCAGAGAGATGAGCTACCCAACATCTGGGAAGTAGGGGTGTCAGGATTTGAACCCAGGCAGTTAGACTCTACGCCCATGCTCAGAGACTCGCCCATGGGCATGCAGCTGGCAAGTGAAACATTCCAAGGGGCTCTGGGCTGGGGTTCAAATCTTAAAACCCACCACTAGTATTATTGCTTGGACAAGGCACTGTCACAAGAGCCCTTACATTCTTCATCTCACCCTTCTAGGCCAAGCACCCTGGATTAAGGCAATGTGGATTCTCTTCCTGACTCTGCCCTGGCCTTTAGACAACTGGCTCTACCTTTCAGAGCCTTTGTTTTCCATCTGTGAAGGGGACCGTGATGAGACCAACCTCCCAGCACTATTATACACAGAAAATTAGGGGCGACATGGAAAGCACTTGGCACTAGCACAAATTCAATAAATCTGGTCTTTCTCCAGTGTGATGAGGGCTTGGTGTCTGGGCCCTTGCCCCAGTCACCTCCCAGTAGCAATGCCCAGGGGTCCGGCCCCATAACACTGCGCCCAGCAGTCTGGGAGGTGGTGGTTGCCTATTTATAGTCTCTCCTTCCCACAGTTTCTTATGCCGGGGACCTTCCAGAGTCCACATAGTGTGGGCATGCTGTAGAGGGCCTGTCTGGAACCGGAAGGCCACTTCTACCCAGAACAGCTACCTTTTCCCTCCAGGGATCCATCAGGAACTTTCTTTTAAAAGGGGACAAAATCTTCGTGCCTCTTTTGGCATGAAGATTTTCAGGCACTCAGCTAGTCTGAGGAAGGGTTTTGTAAATGTATTTAACTTTTGTCCTCCTTTGAGAAAAATCAAAAAGCTAATACCCTCAAGAAATTCTAACAAGATTCCCTGGTGCAGTGCCCAAATTTTCACCCTTAGTTCCCACCATCTTAGGGAAAAACTGTCTTCTATGTGGCCTTGCCCACTAGGATCCAAACTCAGCTCACTGATCCAATCATAAAATTTACCCTCTAAAAATCTCACTATTAAAAAATGCACTTGTAAAATGAAAATGTAATATTAAAGATGCTTTTCAAACTCCTCAAACTCTTCTCTTGTAAGTCCTTCGAGCCTCTCCTTGGTTGCCAAGCCCCTGACGATTTTTCAGCATGAGAGAACCCAAAGCAAGTCCCAATGATGAGGACAATACCAAACACAGTAGAACCTTGGTAAGTTGACCACCCAAGGGAATGTATGTAACAAACGGTCAATATATGTATGTGGTCAACATAAGGAATCAGCCTACTGTGTTGATACATACATTTGGTACATGTCTAGTCTATGAAAATTAGGTCGACTTATGGAGGTAGTCAACTATGGAGGTTCTACTGTATGAAAATAGTCCTGGATAGGACCCAGAACATCAGACGCATCTCTCTGGTCTATAGGCATTTATGATCGGAGGCGCTGAGCACAGCATATACATGAAGCCAAGTGATGTGCTGCTGATGAGGGTGGAAGCGAGGTCTCACAGGCTTCCAGAAAGTGCGGCTGACCCCCAATACATGGCTTTGTGTCTTCCATAGTCAGGAGAGAGAGTCAAAGCCTACTGCAGACATCGGGGCAATGCGAGGCCTAAGAAAGGGGACGTCGTACTTCCTTTCCAATTATCTGATGCCTCGGGGTAGCACAGGCAAAATTCTACAAAGTTTAATTCCTCCCAGACCACCCCAAATGTTTCACATCAAATTTGAGAAGAAGATAAGTTAGCTGGAATTAGCTACGCAATCTTTGACTTGTCTATATCCTTTGTTCATAATGTGTAGTAGGTATTTATCAAGCACTTACTACAACCAACACTAAACTAAGACCTTAAGAAATCATTATTTTGTAGGTCAAAAAGAGTTAAGCGTTGGCAACTTCATATGGTTTAACCTACTATATGATCTCATTTAGTCCTCACAATAACCCCAAGTGGTAATATTGCCATGACCATTTAACAGATGTGGAAATGTGTGAACTTAGGCTCAGAAAGAGAAAACAAGAGATAGAAAACAACACCAGATTCTACCCTAGATTTCTCTAATTCCAAAACCTCTAATTCTTCACCCCTAAGCTGTGATGCATGAGTTTAATAAAAACGCACCTACACGTACATTTCAATCTCTTAATTTCCTTCCATGGTCATAACCTGGTTCTCTAGGCCTCAGTTTCTCAATCTTTCAAATGGGGATGGGGGCAGAAGGTTCTAAGGCTCCTTCCCATCCTCTGTGGCTTACCCTGTGATTATCTTCCTTCTTTCTTACCCGAAAATAGAGAAGAGTGAAATGTCTGACCAGAAAGTTCCTGGCACCTACCTTGGGTTCTGTGAAAAAAATGATGGCCCTAGTTTTCAATGCTGCCAAAGTTAAGAAAAGTTTTCACCCCTTCATTTTAAAGCAGCCATAAAGTGCCATGTGTTTAACCACAGGGGGGGAAAAAAGGGTCTTTTTTAACTATGGAGAAGTAGTTTTTCATAACCCCACCAGAAGGAAAAAGCGGCAACTGGGGAGAGGGCTGCAGAGACAGCCTCTCAGGGCACTTCCGCTGCTCTCCCTTCTCTCCAGAGCAACCTGTGATTGGCCTGGTGGTCAAACCTATAAAATTCCACACTGCTAAAGGTTTTCCTAGAAAAGCCTTTTAAAACAAAACAAAACTAAACAAAGCAAAATGCTGAGTCCATCAGGCTTGCTATCTAATGACAGAGGAGCTGGGGAAAAGACTGGAGGGGAATGAGAAGGCCTGAGAGGTGGGTGAAGGCTTTCTCAGCCGGCACCTACTAGGCCAAATGGAAGCCCAACCACACACCTGATCTAGGGAGCGTTATGAACGTTTTTTATGTCCAAGCTCCTCTAGCCAGTGGCACTGGGGACTAATTTAAAGGCAGGGAAAGATCTTTCTCAGACAAGGGCTGGAGCACCTTGGCTGGTGGGTGGGCGCGGAAGTGGGGGTGTGACAGTGGGATGATGTAACCCCCGGAGCCCCTGACAGGCTGTGACCCCTCTCCAGGAAGGCCTGCGTAAAAGGGAAAAGGAAGGCTGGGGAGGAGGAGAGAGAGGAAAAGATTAGAGACAGCCCGGGAAGGAAGAAAGGAGGGAAGGAGAGAGAAACAGGAAAGGAGACGGGAAAGACAGGCAGACAGGAGAAAGCAAGCGAGGGAGGGCCAGCGAAGGAGATGCAGCGGGAGACACGGGGACAGAGCCGCGTACAGGCGCAGGGAGCGCAGGCGGTGTCTGGGGGCAGAGGTGGGTGCGCACTCACCCTGCGGCCCGCCTCGTTGTTGTGCAGGTTCATGAGGATGCGCGCGCTCTCGTAGGAGCCTTTGGCGTGGATGCGCTCCCGCTCGCGCGCGTCCACGAACTCCTTGGCGAAGCGGTAGCCGTAGTCGATGTTGTCTCCGCAGCCGCCCCAGAGCCAGTCCCGCGGCAGGTCCTTGGGGCGCGCGGCGCGGCTGCAGCCGCAGGTGGACAGCTCGCCCTCGCGGCACGCGCGGCTCATGGCGTTCACCACCCCCGCGGCGCTCACCGCGTAGGTGAAGGCCGTCTCGCGGCTGCCTGCGGGCGAGGACGCGGGGTCACTGGGCTGCCGGCCCCCGGGGGTGGTGGCAGGCAGAGCCCAGCCACCGCACAGCCTCCCTGATGGGGACCAAGAAGGAGGTGGCCCTGGCACTCCCAGGCCGAGGGCTACCTGGAGGGGAAACCAGGAAACACCCTCGAGCACCCAGAACGGAAGCAACAAATGACAAAGGAGCAGCAGAGCCCTTTGGCCTTTGCTCTGCCGTTCGAACCTGGGGCAGGATTCTGAGCAGGGCAGGATTGATTTAACCCTTTTGAAAATAGTCAAAACTTCAATTTCAAAAAATGCACATGAAAGAAGTCATTGAAAGAAAACTCAGAATCTGGGTAGATTTCCCTGTACTTATTTTAATGTTTGGTATTATTTTCATTTCAATTATATATAGGGCAGGAGCATAGAATTTGCTAGGCTTATGGAGTCTCTGAAAGTCTGGGGCTGGGAAATTGCCCGCAGCCATACCAGTTTCCACCACACTGGTTTTTGTCTCACACCCTTTCTCCTTTGGCTGTTGTAACCTGTCCACCCTCTTTACCATGCAGCACGGAGTCTGTCTCAGGACCAAGCTCCCTACTTTCCCAGTGTCCATTGTAAACCGGTTCATTAAGTTATAAATGAAATTTGCCTCTTCTTAAACCTCACGCTGATTGGGCTGATGTTTCTCATTCAAGAATATGAATGTCTACTTTGAAAACAGCCTACAGTTCTTTAATGGCACTTCTGCAACCATCCTATGCCCACTCCCCCATAGCCTTTGCCTCGAAGTGTTAGAAGGACAGTAAGGAGGAAAAAAACACAACCCCCCAAAAAAGAATTTTTCTCCTTCCTCAAAACTTGTAAAGAACATCTCCCTGTAAAACAGTTCTTGGAGCCATATTTATAAGGAGAAAAATGTAGGTGATCATAGATTACCCTAAACTCTACTTGCACATGGAGACATTTCTTCATGTTAACAAGAAGCCACTTAATAAAAGTGTACTTTGAGAGAGAAAGGGTTAACCCTCTGCCCGCTGAAGCTGGGCGTAGGGGTGGGGGTGGGGGGCTCACTTTCCTCAACTGTAAAATAAGGTTATTGAACTAGATGCCTGGGAAATAAAGGCTCCTTCTGGTGCTGAAATCCCTGTACCAGAATGAGTTTCTCCTATACTTACTTGAGGGCTTGCTAACAATCTCTTTTGAGGAGCTGGGGGGAGCACAAAAATAGCTAAAGATAGGACTAGGCCCCAACCAGAGGCATTCTGCTGTAGGATGGAGGTGCCAGCAACCCCCTCTTGGATTTCTGCTACACACTTCAGTCACAGACATTTGTAGCACCCCCTTCCAGGAACTGTGATGGTTCTGATTTATCATAGACCTTCCCTTTCCCGATTTTAAAAATGAATGACTTGAGGATAGGGGCTGGTGGTTGGCAGAAGCATTCAGAAAACTCTTGTGGTGCCTGCCTCACATCTATCTAATTGGAGAGGCAGAGATGGTCTTTTGAGTAGAAAGGAATGAGGAGAACATAGAGCTTCTAGGAAGTTGAGGATTAACGCTGATAATGCAGAAAATGCTGTGACCCTGGATGGGACACTTGTGGAATAAAAAGGTTGTAGTTAGAGGAAGAAGAGATAAAACCATCCTCTAGGACAGAGGAAAATAAGGCACTTTCCTTTGAGTATACAGTGCATAAAAGGGATTTTATACAAAGCACAAATAATACTGTTTTTTTTCATGAGTCTATCTTGAGTATTTCCCTTTTGTTTTTGGTCCCAGAATACAAAACTGGCAGAACTTTCTAAGCTAACTGGGAAAAAGGGTATTCTTCGGCTGATAGCCTGAGGATACCATCTTCCTGGTTGGAAGATTGCTGGTTCAGTTAGGTTTCTCTCTGTGAGAAAGCTACATCCACTTGGGTCCCTGCACCCCTTAAAAATGGCGCCTCCCTTACACATCTTTTCACAGCATGGAAACAAAGAAGAGACAGATGGAGACAAAAGCTGGAAGGAAAGGGTAGCATGATGAAAAATGAGAAAGTTTCCAAAATGAAGAGTGGGCCCTTCATGAGGCAATTGTGCACGGTGACTCCAAGGCAATTAGCACCTTAGAAAAATGAGTTGAGGAGGGGGGTGGAGGTGACAGCTTGAGTTTCTCAGACATTGGCCCCATCACAGGGTCAGATTCTCACAGACAATAATTACTCTCAATGTCCTTGGTGTTCTAAGAGCTTTAGGGTGGGCACACATATACCTTTTGGCATTGAAGGTGTTGCAAATTTTCTCTTAGCTCATCCTTTTCAAACATACTCATTAAGTAGAGAAGAGAACGCAACTATACCACTACTAGAATTGGATCATAAACATCTATTCTGGTTTTTTCTTCCCTTTATCTCTTTCTTAAGTAAGTACAAAAGAGAAGACCCCATGAGCATCCCACCACAAGTCACCCAACAACAGTTTTCTACTCTGAGACACCAAACACTGGGGTACCTCTGGCACATGATGAGACATGTGCGTTCATATCCCCAGGACATCATATTGACTTAATAACAGTATTTCAGAGGGCCCTACACAAGGCTGTCAGAAGGTACTATTCCCACCTGCTTCCCTTCAGCACAGACAGTATTACCACGCAGCTAAAGAACTGAGAGTGTACTTTTGAGGGACAATTAAACACGGGCCTTTGAACCAAGATCTCTGCATATTCCCTAAAGAAGCAGGCTCTTAGAATCTTGGACTGCATTTAGGATAAATCTCCAGAGGTACTCCAATTCACTTAGTAAATGATAGCTTATTCTGAACATTTTGACTCAAAACAGGCTATGTATGAAGATGAGAAGATCTTAAAGCTGTGTGCAAGTGACTACACAGAAAAACAGTTCCAACCGCAGTTTTCCTTCCTAGTTATCATGAGAGTGTGTGATTTTTGCTAACTCATATACATGTGAAAAAGCAGCCCCACAGTTTGAGAGGACAGCAGCAGTTTAGAAGCAATATGTAAGAAGGGGGAAAACCTGACAACACACCATTCTGATACAGTTTTTAGAAAGCTTTTAGAACAATCGTGATAGCAAAACGCAGGAGAATTAAACACCAGTTAACTACATAAGACATCCTATGCTCAGGGAAAACTCCTGTGTTCCTGAAGCTTAACCCCTATATTCAGATCTCAGTATATACATTAGCACATTTTAATCATTAACGGAAAGGACAAAGCCCTATGAAACCATGCAGGCTAAGGCTGTGGGCCATTTTCCCTTTAAGTAAGAGGACAGGCTTCTAGTCTTGTATTATTTTAGTTTATGAAGCTTCCTGGCTGAAACATCCACTGACAGCTCTTTTTTGTTCTCAATGAATGCAGTTTGCAGAGTTTTTCTACCAAATGTATTTTATCCGTCCTTCATGGATATCAAATCAACTTCTATCTTTGGTTAATTGATTTGATAAATTGTTTCTTATTTTAGAAGCAATTTAGTCATATTAATTATAAGAACTTGTTTGCATAAAAGTAAAGAAACCTAAAACATTCACATTAAAAAAATGTACATAGAAACTTATCTGTCAAATAGTATCCTATACTATTTAAACCAAATAGGAGGTAAATGGATTTTTCAAAGTCTTTGACTCCAGCCCATTTTAAACGTCTCTTCTTTGAATGGGGTAACAAGTTCAGCAATATATTTAAAATTTAAGAATTGGACTGTGAGCAGTACACAGGGTTCTAGTTGAGATCTCAAGTATGTGCTTTTACATCAATTACCTAAATCACAAAGGTAAATTGTATTGCTTTTAATTAAAATTCTTTCTGGGACTAAAAATAAAGCTTTTAACACATATATATGTATCTTTATAGTCTCAGGCAATATCTACTTTAGGAAAATTAAAACCTTGTTCACTTCCAACATATCTGGCATTCTGAAAGATGATAATTTTTAGTTTGATACTTGGGCCATTTGAATTGTGGCTTAAGAAACTTCTAACAGGCAAGGGTTTTGAAGATTAAAAGGGTATAAATGACTTGGCCTCCCCTACCTCCTTATGAGAAACCAAAATAAGGGTTCTGCTTCTATTTTAAACAAAACACTTTATAGAAGAATTAAGTGTTCAAAAAATGAAGGTGTCTATGATGCTCTCTGCCGATTCCATTAAAGAAGTAGAAAACTTATAATCAGGCGACGGGACAGGAATTAATACCATTTGCTATAATTACAAAAATTCCAAAGGCCATCACCTAAGCTGGAAGGTACCCTCTTTACCAAGCATGTAAGTAAACACTAATGACTTTTTCTAGGACAAAAGGTAATATATATTTTAAAATATGTTAAATGGTTTCCTACCTATCTGCATCACCCTGCCAAAAACAGAGGTGTTATCCACAGTACTGCAGTTCCACCTTCGATGTCGGAATTGATACTGACATTCTTTGATGCCTGTCTTCGCGCCTTCTCCAATGTACTGCATGTGGTCCTGATACAAGTGGCACAGTTTCTTCTGTCCTTGAGAAAGTCCTGCCAGTTGGCTGCAGAGAGGCTGTGCTCCTATGATATATACTTCTGACATCTGAACAGGGTTATTCATACCTAGCGACCTGCAGAGGGGGGGAGATGTGCATTCAAGATTTACATGAACTCTCGAGGTGGGCCCCCTTGAAAGCATGTCAGCAATACATAGTTTTAAGCACACAGATGCTTTTTCTCTCCTGCTTGTCCTCATGACAAAGTATGAGAAGGGTTTCATAAAACTCCTCTGTTTAAACTCCTCTCAGAAAACGGAGGTATTGTGCAGTCTCCATTCTGCCATCTGGCTCCTCAGTTAGCATTTTTATTCCCTTGCCCCTGTTGCTGCCATATACCTGAAACAATCATTTCCAAATTCCACTCAGCAAAGGGGGAAACATTTCGGGGATGGGCCTCCGACATTAGAGAAAATGACTCACTTTGCCCCACAAATTAGACTGCTCTGCTTCAAACATATATGCATGCCGCAAGTAGACACAATTAGACATGGGTAAGAGATAGCAGTTCCTTTTGACTGGGAGATGATCAGAAGGACAAGTATACAGATTGAAGAAAATTGGCCATGTTTCTGGACATTTAAAAAGGGCTGCTTATGTGATTGTAAGGCACCCAAGACAGGCTATCCAGTGAACACAAGTCATGTTTGACAGTCAGAAAAATGCTGTTCATTTACAAGGAAAAAATATCCAGGAAGCCGTCAAAAATAATCCTCTGGATATACTGCAGTCTATCTACAAGGCCTCCACCAGAAAGAAACCCCCATTTAGAGACTTTCACTGTTTCAAACTAGCCCCCTTTTGATCAAATTTCAAACCCCAAAACTTCTCCATTTGGAGTTTCACTGTTCTAGAACTCTGCCTACTTCAGACTCTGTAAGTTAATAACCTCAAGTGACAGAAAATAAAAGTTGAAACTCACTTTTACTACCCAGAGGTGGCAAGAAGTAAATTTTATAGATAGGCTTATAATTATTAGAGAAGTGAATTTCTGTTCTCTTTTATTACATGATGTACTACAAGCACACATCTGAACAAGGGCCTCATAGAAAAAGGCCTAAATTTATAGGTTCCCGTTCCCTATGGAGCTGGAGATAAGCCCTACAATATTAGAAAATTAAAAGACAATTTTGACTTTAAAAAATATAAATAAAATATTTTGCACACATATGCATTAGATAAATGCACCCACACTCACTGTTCAGCTTTAAATACTGCAGCATCATACAAATGAATCTTTAACAAAAAAAAAAAGGAATATGCCCATAGAATGAACTTACCACCAAGAATTGGCTTCTATTACAACCTGGGCGAAGGAGAAAAATATGGCCAAAGCCATTAAGAAGAACTTGGAAGACATTGCACTTCCAGCCGTCCCCAAAGCAACTCCTGGGCTTAATATTCCAATCGACTTCTGGAGAGGGAAGAAAGGAGCAGATGTTTATTGCCTCTCAGATAATTTTCAAGCATACAAGTTTAAACAACGGAAGCATCCGGGGGTCTCTCAAGTTTACTGTTGATTGACTGTGCTTCTCCTCCGAGAGTTTTTTGATGGCAAGATATAGGCAGTTGCTTTTTCCAAATTAGTCCACCCACGCAACCTCACCAGGAAATCTGACTTCGCTGGGATCCTGCGCGCAGGGCACGCCAGCGATTACAAACATGTCTCAATGCTGTTGAGTCAAAGCCCTGGTGCCAGGCGCTGCCTCCTTCCTGCTTGCTTGAGTCCCGTACCCCCTTGCTCCCCTCTAGTTTTCGCTGTGCTGGGTCCCTCCTCTGTAATTCATTCGGGAACCCGCCGCCACCCGCGTCCTCTCCCCGACCTGGGCCGAGCAACAAGTGAAGCCAGAATTAATTCCATGGGCGAGAGGAGCTCCAAGGCGAGTGGAGCGCGCTGCCGCCGGAGGCTGCGGAGGAGGCGGGGTGGCCTGGCCGGCGCGGGGGTGGTGGGTGGGGGCAGGACGCGGGAGGGAAGGGCAAGGGATGGGGGGCGAGGCCCGGGGGACCAACGCGCGGGAGAGTGCCCAGCTGGGAAATGCAACTCGGAATTAACATCGTATGTTTCCTAATCAGTTTACGGGCCGATTTGGGGAAAGCCATTTCCAGATGGGGAAAGCAGCCCTGAGTTTCCTTTAGGACTCTCTTCAGCCAGTTTGGGGCGGGGAGAAGGAGACTGGGGGCCTAAGGGATAATGGAGAGAGACGTCCGCTAGAAAACCGGAAAAAGAGTGCCCCCCCACACACACTCACACCCACCCCCTGTCTGAGGCCTCTCCTCAGAGTGAGAGCAGGGATGAAATCCCAGAGCAAAGAGGGTCCCACTGACCCTGGAGAGGATTCTTGCCCTCCCCTACCCACGACTTTCTTCCAAATTCAGATTTTTCACTCTCCCTCCCACTCCCACGCCTGGCAGCTGTCTCAGAGGGAGGAGACGAGAAGCCAAAGCGGATTCCAGTTTCCCTTGGTCCTGATCGGGGAGCTGTCGGCCACTTCGCCATCGCGGCACTGCGAGTCTGGCCTTGGAACACTGCCACCCCGCCTCCAGCCCGGCCTCTCCAACCCAACTCAGATTCGGTTCAGACAGTCCTGAAGGGTGTCATTCGAGGCCAGGGCCCGCCGTTGCGGAAGAGTTCTCAGACGAAGCCAGAGATGCGCTGGCTCCCGAGCTGTAGCTGGGCCCCTCAATTCCAGAGGGCAGGGGGCCCTGGGCGGCGAAAGTTCCCTTCTTGAAGGATTTCGGGGACAGGAGTTGGCCTGGAAGCTTCTGCTCTCGTTCCTCCCCACTGGTGACTTCTCCACCTGTAGGCGGCGGCGGGGCTTGGCAGCGGAGGGTGCGGGTGGGAGGAGCGGGTTTCCAAAATCCCCTTTTACATCTCTGCTAAGTGTCTAACCCCGCTGCGCTGTGTCTCTTGTAGCCCACAAGGGAGCCCCTTCCTCCAAAAGGAAAGAGAAGTGAGCCTCTTCCAGAGAACAGCAGGACCTGACTTGGAACCCGCGCCGCCGCTAAAGGGACAGAGGGAAACGCAGCAGCGGTGGAAATGCTAACGGGATCACGAGAGTGCCACGGCTTTTCCCTTCGAGCCGCCCCTTTGGCCCTGACAGTCAGGGCTTCTCAGAGAGGAAATGCTTATGTGGTCCCCAGCGCCCGCTAACCAGGGCTCGGCGCCCTTGGCCCAGTAGTCCCCAAAGCGCTGCAAAGTTGGGGGTGCATCCCAGGGAATGGAAATCTGGGGTTTCCCCCCGCTTAGGAGGGCGAAGGCTGTCTCTCACCCCACCCCCGCCCAAAGTGTCAAGTTTCCTCCGGGGGAGGGGGTGGGCTGCAAGGTCTGCCTTCGCGCGCAGCCCAGGCTGCAAAGTTGACTCTCCCCAACGCCGGCCGCCGCGAGCGCGCGCGCGCGAAGACACCCATACGCACTCACGCCGTGCAAATTTACACACTCATATGCGTGCACAGACACACACTGCGACGTGCTTCCGAGTCAGAGGCCCAGAGAGCTGCCGACCCCGCGCACTTTCCGAGCTTCGCTGCGGGCGGGGTGCGCTGGGCGGGGCGCCGGCAGCGGAGAAATTGATAACAGATTCGGCGGATTACAGCGGATCTCTTTGTTAGAGCCAAAACCACACAAACCGAACCCACTCCGGGCCCGACGCCCCCGGGGAGAGTCCACCAGTTCTCAGAGCCCGGGGCCAATTGGGAGCCGGGCCAACCTGTCTCTATGACTAGGGTCTCCCAGCCTTCGGTGTCTTCCAGGTAGGCGAGGGCGTCGCAAAGGGGGTTGGACCAGAGAGCCCCTCGAGTCGCGTCTCCACTTAACCCTGTGAGTTTGCCCGGAAACACCTTGGCCCTCTTCCATCCTGGTGCAACCCAGAAAAGACCTCATAAATTTGAGAGACTCGAGGAACCCACAGCGTACTCACTAATAAATACATGGACTCCGTAGGGTAGAACATCCCCGCCTGTTTACCAAGAGATCTGATCCGAGAGACAGTGTGAAATGAGACCTCTCAGGAGACTGTCACACCACGGGTAAAACGAAAGTTCTGATCAGAAGCTGAGTTTCCCAAAGAGCGAGCTAAATGTTTCCCAGCACTTTTGAGGCCGGGGAAGGCAGCTCTTTAAAGACCTGGGGATCTATCCCTCCTGAGCTATGGGGAGGACGGAGGGCATCGGAGAGGTTCAGCGGGAGGGTGGGTGCGGGGCGTTTTCATGTTCTGCTTTCAGTCCTGAGCAGCTCAATGAATGATGTGGCTACCTTTGCATCTCTGCCCCAAAGCCCTTGCCTTGGGTTAAAGGTGTTCCTAATCCTTCTTTATCAACTGCCCTGTGAGCCAGGGTGATGAAGGGTGAGGGAGAGGAAACCTCAGGAGGAAAGCTATTCAGAGGACGTTCGCGAGCATCGGAAGCCTCAGGGACACGCAGGCAAATCCGTGCAGCACTCAGGTCCTCGGCAGGCGGCCGCTTAAGAGAAATAACGAAAAGGATGGGCGACCTTTAGCCACTCAGTATGGGCATCCTCTTCCGCTAGACTCTCTTCGTCTAGACCCCAGTCTCAGAGTGGAAATGATGAGGGCCGTCAACTAGGCGGAAGAAGAGAGTTGATCCAGACTGCGGCGGCGAAAAAGACAATAGGAAACTCTAAGAAGAATCTCTGCTCTGGGTGGAAAATAAGCTGATCTTTCCCTAAAGCAAGGAAAGAGGTGGAGAAACTATAGGTAGAAAAACTGTTGCAGCCACAAACTTAGGTTGTCTTGCCCCAGGGTACTCGGAGAGAAGCGGGAGAAGGGGCCAGCTGAGGCCGGTAGGAGGTCCGCTTTGGGGGAGCAGACAAAGGAGCCATTGCTCCCCCTCTCCTCGTGCCTGGGCATAAGGGAACCACGGCCGCCCCACGCTACGGGTGTGTCCACGGTGCTGTGGGGGTGCGCTTGGAGCAGGAGTGGGGCGGTGGGAATGGCCAGATAGAGGAGAGGAAGGTTGCTCCTGTAGCCAGAATCAGGGCAAGAACCCCGAATAGCTTCTGACCCCACCGGCCTCGCAACCGAGGGCAGGTCCTTGAACAGAAAGAGGCTCAAAGGGAAGAATGGTCTAGCCTGGCTCTCCTGTTTCCTAACCCCCATTCACTCCCTACCACGGGCTCTCCAGAAACCAAAGCGCGCATGCGCACTAACACACACACACACACACACACACACACACACACACACACACACACACACTTACACCTTTTCACATGGATGTCTAACTCTCTTGGCACAGGCTCAACTTTGTTCAGAGGTGGAGCAGTGTTCGTGAACCGAGAAAGACAATTAATATAGTCCAACCCCCACTCTTTACAGGTAGTTTCACCCCTAATTTTTAATAGGCGAAGAAACTGAAGTCGAGAGAACTGCTTCTGAGACAGCTGAGGCCAGACCCAAGGCCTCCTAGGGCGACACTCTCCTTCCTCCGCCCAGGACAAGAGGTACCAACCCTCCGTCCAGTTAGCCAAGCCCCATTTGCTGGGTCAAACCCGTGTCCCCTTCCGTATCGCAGCGCTGCAGCGAAGCCAGTCCTCTGGGGGCATCTGAGGGGCCCTCCTGGGAGAGTGTGGTCTGGTGGTCGGGAGGGAGAGGGAAGCAGCTGGCGACCCGCCCCAAAGAACCGCGACTCAGAGGCGTCCTACCTCTGAGCGGACAACAGGGGGCAGCCGGCACCGCACCCAGAGGAAGAAAAGGCAGCGCGTACGGCTCCGAGTTCTGCGCTCACAGTGCTAACCCCTTGTGCACCAGAAAACTCGATTGAGGGGAGGAGAAGACCAGGGACGCTAGGGCTGGGCCTCCTGCGGAGGGTCTTCCGTTGAGAAGGTCGGAGGAGAGGGTGGGAAACTAAGGCTAGTCTGTACAGGACCCGAGAATGATCCTTGATTCCTCTCCACAGACTCAAGGCAACTAGGACACACATGCCACCTTCGTCTGCTCCTTAGTTCGCTGAGCATTCTAAGAATTGTCCCCTTCAACTCCCTCGGCCCAGGCTGTCCAGAAACCAAATGTCCGCATCTGGCTGGTTCAGCAGTGAATGTGCAGATGTTGGCCGGAGGGCAGGGGCTGAGGAGGTGCGGACCGCTCTCCACCCCCGCGGGGCCCAATTTACTTCCAAGCAGCGAGTTGTCCACTTAAAGGAAGGCAAGAGAGGAGAGGGGGCCCTGATGCCAGACAGGGATTAGAAAGTAAGGCAGGGCCGTGGAATCTGCAGATTTGGGTTTTAAAATATTTTTTTTAAAAAAAACTTTGGGAGAGGGTTTTTTTCTTTAAGGACGCATCTTAATTCCAATTCTAACCTTGTTCTGTAAGAAACTGAAAATGGGAAAGAGCAAGAAAAATGGAAATAAGGATCGAAGTTTGGAGAGCAGATGAGAAAAGTTGTTTAGAAAACAGCAAAGTTACACAGCAGGAAGAAACGTTAACTTTTCGTAAAAGTGAACTCTCAGTGACCCTCGGAGTGTGTGACTCGGCTTTAACATACAACTGACAATTAAAACAAACACGAGTTCACAAACTGGCCCCCGCTTACTCTCCCAAGGCGGAGGCCCACGAGTTCCTAAAGGACAAGGTAAGATTTGGCTCAGCGGATCAGGAGCGCTCTCCCGGAGGACAAGATTAGCGCCACTACCACCATTACTCCCCGCCCCCACTGCAAAGTGCCGGAGCTCACCCAGTGGCCGCTAATAACGCTAATAACGCGACCTTGCTCCCCGCGCCGGGGTGCGCGTTTGGCCCCCAGCCAGGCACTCTTAAAGGCACAGGGGCCTGCAGCAGCGCTCGGTTTACCCCTCCGAGACTAGCCTGCCTGGCCACAGTCGAGGAGGGCGGGGGAAGTGCGCTGCTCTAGGGTAGTTGGCCCATAGGCCCTCTGCGGGTTCTCCTAACCAAGGAGTCCCTTTCCTCTTTTGGAGGCCTGGCCACACACCCTCCGGGTGCCTGCGCAGTAGGCGCTTGGTAAATATTTGTTGAATTGAATCATTATCCTGTTACTGAAATATACATAGTAAATTGCACTCGCAGTTCTGCGGGTAAAAGGGAAGATGTTTGTGAACCCCATTCTGTTTTCTGCCATAGCTCTCCCCCACTTTTTCTCCAAAGTCGAAAGATGCAGAACGGTTCGTAAGACAAGAATAGACCTCCTAGGATGCAGAGACAATGTTATAGAGGTGGGAGGACAGGGGTAAGGGTCCCTGCCAGCGACACTGGGGTTCCTGTTTCTCTACGCGGTAGGAGAAATGGAGGGGTAAGAAGAAATGGAGGGAACTCAGTTAACTTCCAAAAGAAAAAAAAAAAAAGTAAAGAAAAAAAAAGTGGCGAGCGTCCGTAGCGCTCTGAACACCTACCTTCATGGCGAGGGGGAGGGAGCAAGGGAAGGAAGTCGCCACCCCAGCTAGGGCAGCCGAGGAATCCGAGCCGAGCGGCCCGGTTAAGCCTGGGGGGACGATCGGGAACAGGGCTGCGAAGTCCTCCCGGGCGCGTCAGGAGGGCGCAGTGAACCGGAGTGGAGTCGGACACTGGCGCCCCGGCCTAGGCTCCCGAGTTGGGGCAGCGCTGGGATGCACCCAGGAACGGAACGGGTTCCGAAGCGCGCAGAGGGGCAGAAAGGGCAGGGCCCGGCCAGGGCGCAACTGGGGAGCCGCGGATCCAGCGAAGGCGCGCAGGCGACTGTTCCACGGCGAGGCGCTCCCTTTCCAACGTCCATCAGCGACGACGGTAATTAGGGCTTTCCAACCCCAAATGTGGGCGTGATTGTGCAAAAGACTTTACAACAAATAATAAAAAAAATTCTTCACAACAGGGTGAAAAAAAAGCCCCACTACTCAATTCTGGCCTGGGGCGGGGGAAGGGGGGCGATCCGTGCGCCCAGGTGCCCCCAGTTCATTCACACCACAGATTCTGCAAACTCCGGACGGCTCACGCCTCCTGATCTCCAGCTCCTCCTCTCCCGGTCTGGCCGAAACGTCTGCTGCCAGGCGCTGATCCTGCAGCCACAAGCTAGTGTGGATGTCTGTGTACACACAGACACATACCCAAACACACACACACACCCACTGCAGCTTTGGGGCCACAGGACAATCAGGCACGCATGCCTTTTTCTCCGGGAGATGCCGCTGGAAACGCACAAGTCTTCATCTGAGCTGCAAGAGTCAGCGCCAAATTTTGTCCTTTCGATTTAGAGTTTGGCAAAAATGGGGTGTACAAAGGGTGAAAGTCTCCCCGGAACTTTTTGCTGTGTGGTAGGCTGAGGTGGCGATGGGCGACTACCCCAGGGGAGACGTTAGCTCCCCCACCCCGTTCACCCCCTTCTTTTTCTCCGTGTTAATCTCCCTCTTTTCCCCGCCTTTTCTGGACGAAGGGCGAAGAAGAGAAAGGGCACCGCGGGCGCAGGGCCGGGGAAGGGCGAGAGCTTGGGGCTCCGCGGCGGCGACTCAGCTCCCGCAGTCCATGGCCGGCGAGACTGCCCACCTCCTCATTAGGCGCCCGAGTCCGAGGGGCGGGAGAGCGGCCGGCGGGCGGTCCCCTGCACGGTGGCGGCGGCGGAAGGGCTCGCTGGGCAGCTGCCGCCCCGAACCAGGCTCTGGGTGACGGAGGAGGCGCCCTGGAGCTCGCAGCAGTTTTCCACGCGATCCAGCGCCCAGCAGACAGTCTGACCGACCGCTGGGACCGCGTACCCCCCCACCCACCCCCGGCCCTTCTGGCCAACTGCCTCGCTCTCTCCCTCCCTCTCTCCGGACTCCTTTTTCCCCTGGTGTTCTTCGGTAGGGAAAAAAAAAAAATCTTTAAAGTTTCAGAACTAAAGGCGGCTAGAGAGAGAGAGAGAGAGGGAAGAGGGGTGGGGGGGAGAAAAAAACTCAACTTTGCCTATGCGCATGCGTGATGAAGCGGGCCTATGACAAACTCCGCAGGATTTTAAAGCCGTACTACGGGCTGGGGTGCAGGGAGGCGGGGTACACCTTCCCCAGTGCCCCCTTCTCTACGCTCCCCATCCCCCAGGCATCTGCTGAAGGAGAAAGGTCCACTCTGCAGCCGCTGCCTGCCTGCCGCCAGCCTGTCTGCGCCCCTTCAAAAGCCGCCGATCCGCTGGAGGTTGAACCCCAACTTTCCAGTCTTGACCTCTTGGCTCGTATATCCCAGACTGCTCCCACTGGGGCTCCACGGAGACTGCAGCCCTGACATCGAACCTCGTGGGGGACCACACTTCATTCTTATCGCTGGGGGAGGGTATTGGAGCCTGGAGGCTGGAGGACAGGGGAGGGGCGCATCCCGCAGCTCCCCCAGAGTAGTAAGGATTGGGTGCGGCGGTGCGCGAGTGTTCGTCTGGTTCCCGCCCAGCGTCTAGGCAAGATGCGTGGTTCTGCCACGCGGATCTCGGCGGGTGCCCTCAGGTGAGGAGACTGTGAAGTTCAGCAAAATGGGTTCAGAGCGCCAGAAGTTACATGCACTTACAGATGCCTGTGGTTTGGGGGACTCGGCGGGGAACGGTTGGTAAATGTGTGCACCAGCCCCCTACAGCAAGCCAGGGCGACACCCCCAAACAGTGCCTCACACTGCAGTGCCATTCTTGTTTTCCATCACCCCCATCCGCCAGCCATCAAAGGTGAAAACACACACGCGCGCGCGCGCTCACACGATTGAATTTTCTCCATCCATTGCATACACTTGACCATGGTGGCTGTTTTGTTTTTGTTCCTTCTGTCCTTCCCCAGGTCTCAGCTGATCACTGCAGGATGTAGAGGCACAGGCTTCGCAACGCTATCCCACCCTCCACAATCCCTTCCCAGTCCTTACTTGTCCTAGCTGACCGGACCCTTCCCCAGCCCTGACCACCTTTCTGACCACAAAGATGGCAGTGTCAACTTCCCACAAACTTAAAGCCTTTGCCCTCTTTCATCAAGGGCAAAGGCAGCTTTAAGGAGGGGGCAGCCCGGAGTTCTCAAAACTCCCCTCAGGATATTTCCCTTCTCCTCCTAACTCCCCTTTCCTCTCACTCTCTCTAGGCTTTTACTACTACTTATCAAGCTGTGGGCATTTTACAATTTTGCAAACTAGCCTGAGATCTGCCCACGAGGAAGTGGAATGGGGGGTGGCTATAAAAAAGAGTCTCTGGCTGAGAAATCAACTCTGGGAAGCCTTCTGTGCCCTGCTGTTCTACCCAGTGGCTGCAGGCTGAGATGTCTCCTCCCTTGGGAGAGCACGTGCCCAAGAGCAGGCATGCAGCTCCACCCCACGGGTGGTGCGGATCTCATAGACCCAGCCCAGGTGCAGAGGCATGAAAAGTGCCAGCATATAAACTGACAATGAATGGAACTCCCAAGGGATGCTTCAAAGGAAGGGCGGATTCTCTTGGGAGAATCCACAGGTAGTTTGCAGAGGATCCCAGTGAAGGGCCATAACCCTGAGAATTTGCCCCACCCATACAACCATTCTAGAAACACAGGCTACCTAACTACAAAACTTTAAAGAAAAAAAATGCTACTTTCTGAGTTATCTGGATAATCTCCCACTTCTCTCCAATTAACTTTGCTTGTGTAGACACAGTCTCAGCTCTTCTGCTTTCTACTTTGCATTCCTTCCTCTAGTGGAAGAGAGTCTTGGGTAGGGATTAAGAGTGCCAGCTCCAGAGGCTGGAGTTCCAGTCCCTGCCCTGCCACTTACTAGCTGCAAAATCCTGGGTAAGTCATTTAGCCTCTCAGTCAAAAGAATCTTTTTAAGAAATAGCATGATCAATCTTGTACACTTGCATGGAGAATAAAATAGGATGACCTTGAAAATAGGGGAGTGGTGAGAATAAACCATGATCTCCATGGACTCTCATGAGTCAGGCACTTACCTGGTGCTCAATACCTATTCTTCTAGGAAAAAAAAACAAACAGCTATACAAAACAAGATTTTCAAACTCTTTTGGTGACAAAACTGGACTTCATGTGACAAGACCATGTATGGGCTTAATTCATTCCCCCTGGGGTGAACACTTTTCACTGAAGAAACACAAATGTAATTTGATTGCTGGTACTTTCCCAGACCTCACTGGGGCTGTCTGGAAACTAATAGTCATTTACCTCATTTTATCATTCCAAAAACTCTCAAAAGTTCCAACAAACCCATCTGGCCCCAAGGAGTTCAGATAAAGGGTTATGTATTTTACCTTATGATATTTAATAATAAGTGTGCTGAGATTATGCCCTATGAGCTCTGTGTCAGCAGGACCTCATCTGTGCTTTTCATGGCTATAACCCCAGTCCTCAGAACAGTACCCAGCACTTAGTAGGTGTTCAGTGATAACCAAATGAATGCATAAATGGGTGAAAGAATTAATTCAGAAGAGGAGATCAGGCTCGGTGCCTGTAGCTCAACGGGCTAAGGTGCCAGCTACGTACACCCAAGCTGGCGGGTTCAAATCCAGCCCGGGCCCGCCAAACAACAATGACGGCTGCAACCAAAAAGTGGCTGGGCGTTGTGCCAGGTGCCTGTAGTCCCAGCTAGTTGGGAGGCGGAGGCAGGAGACTCGCTTGAGCCCAGGTATTGGAGGTTGCTGTGAGCTATGATGCTACGGCACTCTACCAAGGGTGACAGCTTGAGGCTCTGTCTCAAAAAAAAAAGAAGAAGAGGAGATCAAGTGGGACCAGTTGGAAATCTCCTTTGAACTTTCAATGGGAGATAGGGGTGGGGGGCTGCCCTAGAAAGCCAGGCTCAGTCATAAGAACTCGTCTCATTGTGGTGTTGATTGGTTTGGCTGGAAAATGAGCAGCTGGAAGGAGAGAAATAGATGCCTCTCTGTCTGTAAAGGTTCCTGCTTCACAGACCTCCACGTTGTAAAACGCCACCTTTCCCCTTGCTAACTGTCTGTGCATTAGGGTGTGTACCTCAGATTGAGTCATCTAAAGATGCACTGGCAAGGCAACGCCATGCTCCACTCATTAAAAATGCATTTGAATCTGTGGAACAAATAAATCAATATTTTTGGCTGCTCTCCCAACAGGGTTATTTCAGAAAGCAAAGTGCAAGATAAGGAATTCATGAACGATTGCATCCTTGTGCTGCCTTTCCCAGCAGGAGAAGCAGGACCTAGGTTGTCATTCTGGGAAAATCTACCCCCCTTTTGTGCCCAGCAAATAATATTTTATGGCTCTGGGTTTATGGTGGTGTTTTAATGATCTGCTGTAGAAAGCGGTTTTCTCTCCAGTCACTAGAATTTGTCAAGAAGGGCTGGAGGCCATAAAAGAGGGACGGGCCCCAGGGACAAACAGGCTCCATCTTCTGAAATAAACTAATAAAGAGCCCCACGATGTTTACTCCTTTACCTCAGAGTCAAGACCAGCAGAGTTGCATGCTGGGGGGGTTGGAGGGGTGCACAGATGGAGCTCTAAACAAGACAAAGAGGCCGGAAAGGGGTTTGGGGCTTCCTCACCACCACATGGCCACAGTCAAAGTAATACCATCGCTATGTGCTGCCTCTGGCCTGTGGGGGACAAAGGCTCTTTTGGAGGTAGAGGCCATTTTTGGATTGTGAACTGATTCAAGGAGCTGCGGGAGAATCTTAAGCTCTCCTGCAGCAGACCTGATCACTGTGCCTCTCAACTTAGAAGTGCCCTTATTTTCATCCTTAATCGTGCTTTGGGATGGGGGGATGATAAATAGATGCTTTGATTTCGTTTCACTTTGTTTTAAGGGAGATAATCAACCAGATGTGAATTTGAATCCCACCTCTATCTCTTGCTGACCAAGTGACCTTACAATAGTCACCTACCCTTTTCAACTTCAATTTCCTCATCTATAAAGTGACAATATGAAGAAAACATATTAAGATTGTTCTAACAGGCTTGGTGCCTATAGCTCAGCAGCTAGGGCACCAGCCACATACACCAGAGCTGGCCAGTTCGAACCCAGCCCAGGCCTGCCAAACAACAATGGCAGCTGCAACAAAAAAATAAAAAATGATAAAAAATAAAAATAGCTGGACATTGCGGTGGTCACCTGCAGTCCCAATTACTTAGGAGGCTGAGGCAAGAGAATCACTTGAGCCCAAGAGTTTGAGGTTTCTGTGAGCTGTGATGCCACGGCACTCTACTGAGGACAACATAGTGAGACTCTGTCTCAAAAAAAAAGATTGTTCTAAAAATTGAAATAATGTAGACCATGTGCTGTCCATAGTGATAACTCAATGAAAAGCAGCCTCTGCACTAGAAATGTTGGACCCAGGGTTTCCAGGTGAACTCCTGAGAAAAAGGAAGAGCCTAAGAAAAAGAGGAGCTAGGGATAAAGCTAAAAAAGGAGAGAAATGTGGTAGGTGATTATATCTACCAAGTCTGCATGATGAAATTCAATAAGGAAGAGGCACATACACACTGAGATAACAATGACTAATAAATAAAAATAATAATTGCCATTGACCTTTACTGAGCTCTTACTATGTGTCAGATGCCAGCCCTGGCCAAACTCTTTACATCTATCAACTTGTTTTGTTCTCAATACTCCATGAGATAGACCCTATTATTGCCTGCACTATATGGAGAAAAGGGAAGGTTCAAAGAGGTCACGGTTTTGGTAAACCCAACATGTTCTAGTGGGGCAGGAGTTGTGAAGCCTGACAGCTTCTGATTTACTCCACCGAGCACCAAACCTGCCTATCAGCCGAAACAGCCACACTAGGAACACCCGATTCAAGTCCAGTTCAGTGGAGCTGTCAGAGACTTGCTCTTATTTCATTAACTGGTTGTCTTGAAGCCATGATTCCCTTGCCCTCATCTCACCACCTCCCAACCCCCACTGTTTGGCTTTCAGCTCAGAGGAGGCCAAGGTGAAAATTTCTTCCATTGTCCTGAATCTGGGTTCAGAACCAGGGTTCATGGACATAAGCAGCCTCCATCATGACCCCTAAGTTTGACCCCAACAAGATAAAAGTCGTGTATGTGAGGTGCACCAGTCATGAAGTTGGTGCCCTGTCTGTCCTGGCCCCTAAGATCATCCCTGGGGTGGTTGTCTCCATAAAAGTTTGGTGACATTACCAAGGCAACCAGTACCTGGAAGATTCTGAGGATTACAGTGAAACTAACTATCCAGAACAGACAGGCTCAGATTGAAGTGACACCTTCTGCCTCTGGCCTCATCATCAAAGCCCTCAAGGAATCACTGAGAGACATAAAGAAACAGAAAAACATTAAACACAATGGAAATGTCACTTTTGATGAGATTGTCAACATTGCCAGATAGATGAAGCACTAATTTTTAGCCAGAGAACTCTTTGCAACCATTAAAGAAATCCTGGGGATAGCCCAGTGGGCTGCAATGTTGATGGCCACCACCCTCATGACATTATAGATGATGTCCACAGTGGTGCAGTGGAATGCCCAGCCTGTTAAAAAGTATAAAGGAAAATATTTCAATAAAGGATCATCTCTCTCTCTCTCTCTCTCTCTCTCTCTCCCTCTCCCTCTCCCTCTCCCTCTCTCTCTCTCTCTCTCTCTCTCACACACACACACACACACACACACACACACACACACACACACACACACACACACGACAGTATGCATATTCAGCATTTTACCTTGAATTCTTACCTTGTATGGGGCAGTGTCCTTGGAATTCCCTGCTCTCATTTGTCAGTATTATGGTCTAAATTTGCATATGAGGACTCTGGAAATCTGATGTCACTGTTCTCAATAACTTCTGTTTCCAAACAACCCATTATACAGTCATACTCCTAGATTTGTAATAGCAATTTTTTTTCCCCTGTCTATCTAAGTTTCGTTCTTTGGAACCGAAATCTATGAAAGTAGAATATTTTTCACATTTTTTGGACTTAAGCTTGCTATGAAACCAGCTGGCAGAAGTATGAGATCTCATTAGAAAGCAGTTCACAAATGCTCGGATTGAATTCTAACTAGATTCTAATATAGATCAAATCTATCCTTTCCAGACAAGACACAATGAACAGTCCTCCTTCTATGACCACCTGGAAAGCTGACGGAGGAAACATTTGGATGTTTATTAAAATAAACTTTGCCCAAAGAAGAAAAGCCCATCCTTGAATCTCAAGACTACACAAGAGTATGAGCATCTCTCTTATAGATTTCAGCCATGTAACACAACTTTTTAACTAATTTCTATTAATAAAATTTATTTTGAATTGACAAATGAAAATTGCCCATGTTTGTGGTGTACATCATGCTGTTTTGATATATGTTTTCATTGTGGAAAGGCTGTGTCAAACTAGTTAGCATATCCATTACCTCACATACTTAATCCATTTTTTGTGATGAGAACACTTCAAGTCTGTTCTCTTGGCAATTTTCAAGTGTGCAATACCTTGTTACTAACTATAGTCACCCTATTATGCAACAGACCTCTAGAACTCATTTTTCCTGTCTAACTAAATTTGAATAATTTGACCAGTATCAGCTCAAGCTCTTCCTCCCTCCAGCTCCCTGGTAGCCACCATTCTACTCTATGTTTCTATAAGTATTACTTTTTTATGTTATATAAATGAGGTCATATAGTATTTTTCTTTCTGTGTCTGGCTTATTTCACTTAACATAATGTTCTCTAGGTTCATTCATAGTCCCAACCAACAAGATTTTCTTCCTTTTTAAGGATGAATAGTATTCCATTGTGTATATATACTACATTTTCTTTATCAATTCATCCATTGATGGACACTTAAATTGATTTGGTACCTCCTTAATTACCAAGTAAATAATGCTTCAATGAACATGAGAGTGCAGACATATTTTTGATAGACTGATTTCTTTTTGACATATGCCTAGGCGTGGAATTGGTGGATCATATGGTAATTCTGTTTTTGGTTTCTTGAGGAACTGCTATACTGTTTTCCTCAATTTACATTCCCACCAACAGATATGATACAACTTTGAACAACAACCAATGATGGAGAACAATGTTAAGAGAGTAATGCAATAGCAACTGTTCTAAGTAGAAAGGACAGAGTTCAGCCATTCAGTAACTTACCTGGTATCCCTGACACCAAGCTGTACACAAAATATCCAAGATTCCTTCATGTCTTAACTTTTCAAGAATGTTTTGACTTATCACAGCAATTTTATGTCTCATTGAATTTTAACTTGAGTTACCCTATCTTTTTTCTCCTATTCAAATATTCCCAGCCTTCTTAAAAGGGACCTCAAATACCAATTCTAAATAGTACAATTAAATCCCAAGCCCTTTTAATTTTGTATACTTTGCTGCTATAATCATCAAATGAAATGACTCTGTTATGACTTCCCAAATATCTCTCAATAAATCAGTGAATTTGGGGTAAAAGCTTTTTTTCTTCACTCAGTTTAATGCTCAATTCAGTGATCTATAAATGTTCATAAAGGTCAAGTGACAATTCACTGGCTTTGAAAAATATAAGAAACACTCCCAGGGCAAAAGATCCCAGTGTCACTAAACGTATTTAAAGTGAGTGGTTTTGACTTAAGCAAAGATTTCTACTTAACCCAGAAAAAAAACAGTCACTCTTTGGAAATACCACAGAATTCAGAAAAGTGAAATGAATAATGGCAAAGGATTAAATTTACCTATTCCGGCAGGTACATATATCTACTGAGTATATACAGGAACTTGATGGCTCCACTCACAAGTCATTTGCAGACAACCCTCTTCTGCTCACCAAAGAGCATGATCCTCCCCCCACAAGGCCCTCACTCCTTAGTCATGCAAATATGTCATCACAGAGATTAGGTGGGACCTAAGAACCATCCTTCCCTTGTTCTGCAGGCATGCTCAATTCAAGGAGGTTCAGACATACCTCTTTGCTATGTGAAAATAGGATTTAATTCAGGGGACATCAACATCTATTTCAAAACTCACCAACAGAAAATAAAAGCAAATCATAAATTTAGAGAATCAGTTTATTGGGACTGAATTATATCTATAAAAAATAAATCAAAGAGTCATTAAAATGTATGGAAAATGATGGCCATTGACACAAATGATATGCTATTAATTCATTCTCATTTGCCTATTCAACAAATATGTATGAATCACCATACATAAATATATCATACATGGATCATCAACCATTCGCTCAATAAGCATTTATGGCACACACATTCATTCATTCATTTGTCAAATTAGTATTGTATGTGCCAGATCATTTTGGTTTGTCCATTTTAGTCAATAATTATTGAATACTTGTTAAACACCAGATTTGAACAGTCTCTAGAAGAAATTCTCAAAGTTATGGGTGAAGTGGGAGCTCCCAAAATGTCATTGTGAACATGTCCTAGATGTTGTAGCTGCTTAGGCAAAGCCATTGAACCTTTGCTCCCTTAGCCAAGTAGTTCTGGAACAGGGCTAAAAGGGGTTAAACCCCAAGTTTAGCATTAGGGATTCCTCCTTGTGCTGCTGGCTAACTCTAAACATTTGTCCGTAGGGGTTCTGGCAGGAGGGGTTCTGGAGCGGGTCAGTCTCCATTAGGAGAGAAACACTTTGCAGTTCATGTTGAGGCTTCCAACCACTGCAGTCCAAGACAACAACCAGAGGACAGAGGCACTTTGGACTCTGGTTTGAGAGAAAGAGAACTTATAACCAAAATAACCAAAACAGTTTCCTTTTTTTAATAATCTTGCCTATTCTACAGAAAATTAAATTTTCCCCACTTCTCTCCCAAAGAGATCACTTTAGTCTGTGCTGAGAACTTTACGTAGATAATATCATTGAACTGGATAATGTCAGTAAGGGATGCTATTATTCCTATGTTACAGTTAAGGAAAGTAAGCTTGAAAAAGGAAACAACTCACTGAAGTTCACACAGGCAGAATTTAAATGAGTTCTATAACTCAAATCCCGATTTCTTTCTTTCTTTCTTTATTTTTCTTTTTGGAGACAGAGTCTCACTATGTCATCCCTGGTAGAATGCTGTGGCATCACAGCTCATAGCAACCTCAAACTCTTGGAGGTTAAATGATGCTTTTGCCTCAACCTCCCAAGTAGCTGGAACTATAGGTACCTGCCATAATGCCCGGTTATTTTTTTATTGCAATTGTTATTGTTGTTTAGCAGGCCTGGTCTGGGTTTGAACCTGCCAGCCCCGGTGTATGTAGCCGGTGCCCTAACTACCAAGTTACAGGCACGAGTCTCAGATTCTGATTTCTAAGGACAAAAGCAGAGGGAAGAAGTAGAAAAAGAGGAATAGTAACTGAGAAAGAAGGGCCGAGGAGAAAGATGGAGTGGTTGACACAAGAGAGATGGGAAGGACAGGAGAAAGGGACAGAGAAGGAGATTAGGGAGATGGAAATGTACCGAGACAATTCTCTCAGAAGAGGACTGACAAAAAATTACATCTCCTCTCTACTCTTTGTCTACAGAGGTTGAGTCTACAGGTATCAAATACTGTGCTCATGCTCAAACTCAAATTATAATCATATACATGTTGCCATACACTTGATGAAGTGTTCACAAGGCCAAGATCAGATCACTTCTTTGTTTTATTTTGAACGCAGATGTGCAGTCTCATAATGGTGCACTTTTTAGTGTGCTCACAGGCATATTTCTCATGCAGCACCTGTCTCTGTCACTGTTCCTGATGGACTTTTCAGCTGGGCCTTAACACCACATCTATACCTTACAGTATCACCCAAATCAGTGACTTGATTCCCAATTGGCTCATCTATTTCTTCCCTTTTGGCAAACTTCTCCAGATTATTATCTATCTATCTAGCCAGAAATTATGCTAAGAATTTGGGATATAGAAATAAATAAGCCACAGCCACTTCTTGGGGGCTTACAATAAAGCAAGTTATCAAAGCACACGCGATAATGATGAGAGTAACACACCAACGCTACACAATGAGTATATGAGATGCAGCAAAGAGGAAAAGCAGACCTGGCATTAAAGAAAAAAGCAAAAGATCATGTCAGCAGTGGAGACAGGGCAGCTAGTCTGGACACCTGTCCAGCATCAATTCCTCCCTCTTTTATTAACTGCACCTGATCCTCCTTTGAGGCCTCATCTATGCTCACTAAGAAATGAAACTGGGAATTTGGTAGGGCCAGCTCCACCCCCTGACTCAAGGTAGGGCCATACAACTCAGGTCCCCATCTACAAAGAGACACGTGACACAGACTAACAGAGGTAGCCTAGGCCAAAAAGTATATGAAGGACAGGTTTCTCTTAGAGATGATACAGTCTGTGACATAACCACATCTACAGGATACCTGGCTTTGACATACTGGGGACTATCAGTGGGAAAGCCAGAAACTGTCTTTTATAAGTAGACTCGATTATCTGTGATCTTTCTGATGTTATTTCATTTGGAAACTTAAGTTAACTGGTTTAAGTAAACTAAATTCATTAGGGGTTAATTTGGGGTCTTAAAATCTAAATTCTCACGGGGAAAAATGAAGGACTTTAGATTCCCTATGTTAATTAGAAGTAAAATATAAAATCACTAGTTCCTCTATGTGGTCTCAGTAATTTATTTAATACACACACAAAAAAATACTTATTGTAGGCTGCCTATGTACCAGCCAGGGCTACAGAGCTGTGCAAAACACAGATGAAATTCCTGCCTTTCTGCACCTTCCACCACTTCTCTGGCTGAGAGATCTTCCTTCCCCACAGAAGTGAATATATTCACTCATTCATTCATTTGTTACTTGCACAAACTTGTATAAATGCACATATCACATACCAAAAGATAAGTGTTAATAGCAGAATATTCTAGGAAAGAACTATTTTTTGAGAGTAAAATGGTAAAATTTAACCATTTTAAAATGTAAAAATCAACATGTTAAACTCCTATTACCTATCTACACATCCTCTTTTTACTATTTTTGTTGAGAACTGAAGATTTAGTAGTTTCTTCCTCAGTAAATATTGTGTGGTAAACTCTGTTGCCAAAATCCTCAAAAATTTTGCAGGTGTTGGAGCTACACTCCCAGAACAATGGTCATGAACCACATGTGGTGTTGAGCACTGGAAATGTGTGGCTAGTTTACATTAAGGTGGGCCTTCTGAGCAAAATATAAACTAGTGTTGAAAGATGGCACCAAAACAAGATTGCAAAGTATCTCATTAATAATTTTTATATTGATTACATGTTAAAATGATAATCTTTGGATATATAAAAGAAAATATATTACCAAAATTAGTTTTTCCTTCTTTTTCCTTTTTTAACAAAACATGGGTACAATAGTATTTAAAACTACATACATGGCATGCATTACATTTTACTGGCCAGAACTGGGTTAGAACAGAACTCTGGAGTCAGAGTGATGATTAAAACCCAGCTTCTCTGTCACCAAACTCTGCTTCCTCCTTCTGTAAAAAGGATTACTTAATAGTACCCACTTCCCTGAGCTATTCTGACTATTAAGTGAGAAAATATATTCAGTGTTTAACATAATGCTTGGCATGAAGTTTGTTCTTAGTAAATGTCACTCTTCAAAGCTACTCTGTAGTATTGCACTTAGAAAGTCAGGACAGGAGGCGGCACCTGTGGCTCAGTGGGTAGGGCGCTGTGCCCATATACCAACGGTGGTTCAAACTCGGCCCTGGCCAAACTGCAACAAAAAAATAGCCGAGCGTTCTGGCAGGAGCCTGTAGTCCAGGCTACTCGGGAGGCTGAGGCAAGAGAATCGCCTAAGCCTAGGAGTTGGAGGTTGCTGTGAGCTGTGACACCATAGCACTCTATTGAGGGCAATAAAGTGAGACACTGTCTCTTATAAAAAATAATAATAAATAAATAAATAAACAAGAAAGTCAGGACATTGGGTGAAATCTGTAATGACAAAAAAAAAAAAAAAATGTGCTCTAGGAATTTGTATAAACCCCTGATACAAAGTTGACTTGCCATTTTCCTAAATCCAATCTACTCACAAAATGAGAGTATTGTTAATGGATGGCTGTGGATAGCCAGGTTAAGCAAAAGCTCTTAAGTCAGTTAAGTTTTGGTTAACTAAGGACTAGTACTCATTATAATTCTTCATGTAACCAGAGAATAAATGCAGTTACATTACATATACTATTAAAGCAGATGATATTTCCTGACAGCTTGTCAGGTACTGGATATTGTGCTAAGTATAAAGGTAGTACAGGAATGTTGAGTGATTGGCCAGGAAGTGACAAAGACAGGGCTCAACTCAAGTCTGTTTGACCCAAAAAGGTTTATGAATTACTGAGTAATTGCCTATGGCCATCAAATAGTAGTACTTCCTCAAAGCTCCAAGTTCTGTTTAGACAGAAGAGAAAGCTCTTGGTTTACTACAGGAGTTGCAGATTGTTTCAACCACAAAGAGAATTAGAGATTTCATAGTGATGAAAAGCTCTGCTTTCAAAAGGGGCTAGTCCTTGGTTATAAGGAAGCAGAGAATGTTTGCCTGTGAAAATGACTCCGTTAAATGCAGCCCTATCCATCTATGGCCTTATAACATTACCAACCAAAATCTCAAAAGTGGTGGAATGTTGTCTCTCTTGAGAATTTTCCAGGACTTTACAAACATGACTCCCAAAATCCACTCAATACTGAATGAGATAAATAGTTAGAAATTACTATTATTCTCATTTTCAAGATGGAAAATCTGAAGTCAAGAGAGATTAAGCAATTAGTCCAAGGTCAAATGGCGAGCCACAGACAGCCCTGGGAATGAAACATTTATCTTCTGAAATTCCAATGAAATGCACAAACTGATTGGCTAGCTAACCCCCATGTGCTAATATCCAGTTATATGCCTTCAGTATGAAATGATTGGCCTTAAATGAAATTTCTGCAGTTGCATCTAAGTGGATTTACATGCATTGGTTTAACATCAAGGTCCAAACTGACCTTAGATTTTTCCAAAGTGCTGCTGGAAAAAAGATAAAGCTCCTTGTTTCTTGCTCCAAATGTGGTATCCATTTTACCTAGCTCCGTTACATTTAATCATAACTATGAACACAGTTTTAGAGGATAAAGGCAGGATTGTTCTAAGAAGTCCTGCTTGTGCATTCTTTTCTTTAGATTGTTTGTAGAACATAAAAGATTCAGGGAACATCTTGCAATTTCTCTGATGTTGAGACAGAAAAGATGAATATAAACTCTCTTTGAATTGTACAAAATCTGGAATCCGATTACTCACCTTTGAGCTCACGATCATTCTTCAGTCAAATCTTCTTTACTCTTTTCATCTGTACACTTTTGACAGAAGGTGAAGTTGCATAATCCAAAGTCATAGGTTAGGAAAAGAGAAGACTTCCAGGTGAATCAGGTATAATCTATGCTTGGAGCTAACAATTCCAAGGGGATATGCACAGAAAATTTGTCTACTAGAGAAAATGCTCTTAATGATCTCTCTTATCCAGTTTGGCAAAAAGCCCCATCCCTTCAAATACCTGAAGCAATTTTTTAATCCTCTCTGCCTACTTCAGTCTTTGGTGATTTAAAAATCAACTACTCTATTATCTATTTTAACCAGTTTGGGGCAATGTGAGGTTTCAATGAAACTGTTAAGGCCCCATTTCATTCACTTGGTGGGAGGAAATCAACACTTTTACTAATGGCCACGTGTCATGCTATGAGCTTGTTCTTTAAGAATTCACAGTGGCCACTTTCAGATTTGTTGAATTTCAGTATCTTTGAGGAACCAAATCAGACTCCTAGAGAAATTCTTCTCCCATGACTTCAGAATTTCTGGAAGAACAGGAGATTTGGGACTGGTCTCCCTAAGAAATTCCAGTTTGGGCCCCTATCACTGCTCAATCTGCTCAACCTTTTCTCCACTCCCTTGGTCCTGGGCTGATGAGGTCAACTCCTCCCAGAAACACCACGAGTGACCCAAACCTACTGCAGGGATGAAGTCTTGCTAACCCACAGACCCTATAAGAGAAAAAAAAAAATTAAAAATGCATCTGTTTTTTTTCTTCCTGAAAATCGGACACTTTAGAAGAATCCAAAGGCAAAACAATCCCTTCTCTGCAACCTATTTCCACTTCCTTCCTTGTAAACTGAAAACATGATATTCAGAAACCAGAGAATCAACAGGAGTTTGGGGCCCAAATTCACCACCTTGAGGAGTACTATCTTGAGCACTTCCAAATGAGTTATGGTGTATTAACATCTCCATAAGTCCTCCTTATGTGAAGGATGTTGAACGACATCATGCCATAAAATAAACTATGAAAGGCAACTGCATTATAAGAGGAGCATTAAAACCAAGGCCTAGATTTTGGCCATAGGCAAAGCTACTGGTTCCCAACCAACCAATGGCTAATCCCAATGCCTTACTTAATTCCTCTTACAGATGTGCGGATGTTCAGCATTTTGGTGGGAAAGAGGAAATGGTCCCATCCAAACCAAAGATTTCCAATGGTGCCGATGCCACACCAGCATTAGACCTTCTGTTTTTCTACCCCCAAAACACATTTCTTATCATACATGTTGGGCAGGTCTTTCCTGACTTTTTTAAAACCTGGTATTTTATTGTCTAAAACCTTTGCTCTTATTTTGAGTTCATATGCTTTGCGGAAGTACAAGTGGTAATTACACTAGTTTTTTCTTCCCTGTCATTGGCAACAGTAACCAGGGAAATTTACAGCCCCCAATATCCAGATCTGGAAACTGGTTATTAAACGTGGTCCAGGAAAACCCTGATGTGGCAAATGGGATCCGAACAAGGACCAGCTCAGCAGCAGTTCCTGTGAGAGAACAGCTGGGAAGCAGCCAAGATCATCAATTTTATTTCGTTAAACTTTTATTATTTATGATATTGGAACCATTGATAATAGCTGTCATTTCCATTTGTTCTCTATCTATTATGTGGCTGGCATGGTGTTGAACTGCCATTTCATCTTCGAGGAAAACACACAAAACAAACAAAAAAACCCCAACCTTCTGGGACTGTGTTATAATTGCAGGATGAGGAAACAAACACAGAGAGACTGAGTGACCAGCCCAGGGTTATTTGGCATGTTGTGCTGATACAAAGAAACTGAGAGCTTACCAGAAACACAAGAAACCTATGGGTAGCCGGGTTAAATCCAATGCACTAAGCTTCATCTTGGCTCCCTTTTCACGTGTGGCTTGATTTCCTTTGGGAAATATACAGCCTTAGAGCTGGGGAGACCATTGTCCTGTATCTTGGGTCAACTGTGGCAATCAGTGATAAAAGGACCAGCTCTAGCAGGCCCTGTAAGCTGTGTGGCCATGATGGAGACCAAATATAATGGGGAAACAATGCTAGGTGGACACAAGTGGCATTCACATAGCAGTCTGTCATGTGTCACCTGTCTGACCTGGGGCCAACACAATCCCCGAAGCAGAGCAGCTCACTAAGCACTGGGTTCAAAACCTGGCTCTACCACTTACTATCTGGGAGACCCTGAGTGAGGCATGCAAGTTGTCTGGGCCTCCTTTTCCTTGTCTGTAAAGTGACGATGATGATAGTTTTTACCTCCTGGGATTACTGTAAGAATAAATGACCTCATGTAAGCACAGCATTTAGTACAATGCTGCACAAAATTAGTGGTCTAACATTTCATGCTGCTTCTGGTTATCTCGACGGGCCTCCATTTCCTTTGCTGTAAAACATGGCTCATTACAGAACCTACCAGATGGAAGTGTTGTCAAGAATAAACAAAATCAATGCACAGAAGTCCTTAGCATCACGGCCCGGCCCTCAGCAAAGGCTCAGTAATGTTCAGTTATTTTTATTTGTTATTTTTGTCTTTACTAATTATTAGAATGATTAATATTATGGATCTAAGAATTAGAATGTCTTTCTAATCATTTCTAAGAGCACTTTACAGATACTAGAAGCAGTGAGGGTGGATTTTTATGGTCAATACCTCAGGTGTACAAAAAATCTATGTGCTTCAGTGGAAGTAAAGGTACAGATTAACTTGCAGTCTGAGTCCAGCAGTGTGTGGGCTGGTACCTTTCCTACCTAAAAGACTGGTTTGAGAAGCAGAGGTTGGCCAGGTGCAGTGGCTCACGCCTGTAATCCCAACACTTTGGGAGGCAGAGGTGGGAAGATCCCTAGAGGCCAGTTGAGAAAAAAGACTCTATCTTTACAAAAAATAAAAAACTAGCCAGGCATGGTGATATGTGTCTGTCGTCTTAGCTACTTGGGAGGCTTAGATGGGAGGATTCTTTGAGCCTAGGGGTTGCAGCCAGGGAAACAGTGTGAGACCCTATCTCTGTTTTAAAAAAAAAAAAAGCAGCTGTTCCATCTGGCCAGCTGGGTTTATATAACCAGGCCTGAGTGCAAGCCATGGCTTCAGGAAGTTCTATGATGTAAGAAGTTCTTGTCCAACAAAAGGTCTCTTTCTATAAAAAGCCACTAGAATGAAAAGTGAAAACAACTTGTCAGGTTCCCCCAAAGTACCTGACAGTGAGGTTGTTTCACACCTGGTGACTTTAAACCCATAAATTACAGAAGCTCATGATTATTTCCCCTCTGTTGTCAAGGGTTAGCTAAAGGGAGACTTTTGCCCCTTCCTCTCCTTCTCAAAGAGCATTCAGGAACACATATTCCTGTTTCCAGGACTCTTGGATAGCCATGAACTTGCCATGTGTTTGGATCAGACATGGACTGGGCCTCAGTTTCCCCAACTGATAAAATGAGAGTGTTGGATTACATGACATCTATCTTTGACAATCCCTAATTGATTTCAATCATGATAAGAATTGGAAATTCATCCCCTGGAATAAAATTCAAAGTTTTAAGAGAACCAAAATCTGGTTTTGTAGGCTCAAAAAGAGGCAAAGAGGCTCTTCGTTGTGATCCATAGGTAGGCTGCAGAGGCTCGGGGGGCCCTGGCATAGCCAGGGATTGTGTGTGCATCCAAGTGGTGGCAGAGCTAACTATTATTTTTACTTAACCAGCTTTCTTGTCCCTCTCTTCTAGAATAGAATCAAATTTTCCCTTTTGGAAGCCACTCTTCCCATGACCAGTGAGTCTGTCAATCACACGACCTCATTCTCTTAGCTCCCTTGCAAAAAGTCATTGGATGCACAATCCAGACAGAACCAGTAAGTGTCCCCTTAGGGAAAGACGTGGATGCAGGCAGAGAGGGGTCTCTCCTCTAAAAACGTGAAGCACTCAAAGCTGCTGGGAACTACCTCTGCACCAACTGGCAAGAGCTCGGCAGATAGTAGAGCCAACCCAGCGGAAAGTGCAGAGGAAAACAAGGAGAGAAGGAGGGATGGAAAAAGGAAAATGGGAGAGAGGGAGGGACAAGGAGATATGGAGAAAGGGGGAGAGAATGACAGAGAAAGAGAGAAAGGGACAAGGAAAGGAAGGCAGAAGGAGGACACCACCAATGACTCAAATTTCCTATGTGGGTCCAGTTGTACAGGAAGAAAAATTTATGTCTTGGCCTTTTTGCTTAAGTGAGCCAATAACTTCCCTTTCTCTCTCTCTCTCTTTTTTTGTAGAGACAGAGTTTCACCTTATCTCCCTCGGTAGAGTGCTGTGGCATCACGCAGCTCACAGCAACCTCCAACTCCTTGGCCCAGGTGATTCTCTTGCCTCAGCCTCCGAGTAGCTGGGACTACAGGCGCCCACCACAACGCCCAGCTATGTTTTTGTTGATGCAGTTTGGCCGGGACCGGGTTTGAACCTGCTACCCTCGGTATATGGGGCCGGCGCCCTGCCCACTGAGCCACAGGTGCTGCCCCCCTTTCTCTTTTTTCTTTGAGTCCATATGGTTCATCAAATGGAGACCATCCATGACCCCCAGAATATTAGAAACCACCACAGTTGGGTGGTGCCTGTGGCTCACAGGAGTAAGGCCCCAGGCCCATATGCCGGAGATGGCAGGTTCAAACCCAGCTCCGGCCAAAAAAAAAAAAAAAAAAAAAAAAACCCACACACAGAAAAAAGAAACCACCACAATTAGAGCATTTATTAGACATGGCATGAACTCAATTCAGAAAGAAACAAGGTTTATTTGATGAATATAAATAAGGCGATCAGCACAAAGTACTTCTCATTACACATGGTAACAAACTTAAGAACTGTACAGACCTTGTACATTGTTCTTCTACTAGACACAAGGTTACAATGACTGGCTAATACATGCCCATTGGTAGTTTCGAGGGTTCCTTAGTTTTATTTATTTTTTTCATATCGATGTCCATAATCACATGGTCAATATCACAACCCACATGCCACTCACTTGAAGAAATGTTACAAGAAGCACTATCACAGGAGGGTCTCAGGGAATTAGATACACTGACCCCTGGCTGCATTCAGTCGCCACTCTACACGAAAACATCGCAGATAGAGCTTATGTCAACACATTTGAGGTCTTGTCATAAACACTGTTTAAAAAGTAAATTGAAACGCACTTTCAAATGAAAGTTGACACGCTATTAACGTGCATACTGGATACACAAAAGTCATTAAATATAAAATTGAGACTGTACATCAAAATCAAATGGGGTATAAAGTACACGCCTGCTTTTGCACAAAATAAGACCAACTTTTTCTAAATGTTAGCCTGAACTTTTTTTTGCAACTACATTATGATTAGAAGGAAACCTGCTAAAGTTTGTGCAAAGGAAATATCCTCCCAACATCACAGTGTTTGTTGTAAACCCAAAGACTATTTTTAATAGATGAAAAGGGATATTTTTTGGTAACCCCCAAACAGAGTATATAACGTAAGATGGGAAAGGATGCTATGTGAGATAGAATTTAATTTTGAAGGGACCAATATGCCTCCAGAAAGGTAAGATCAATAATACTTTTAAGCAACAAAAGCAGGGCAAAAAATGATCTCCCAAACAAGAGCTGTGACAAAATTGGCACATACGTAGAAATAGCTAACTATCCATGGTTGGGTTTTTTTTTGTTTGTTTGTTTGTTTTTTTCCTGTTTCAAGGACCCTATTATCCCTACTAGATTTCCTACTTTCTACTTCAAGTATTCAGTAGCAGAGCTCAGGTCAGGACCTTGTTGAAGGAGGCAGTGAGGACCACCCCTTTGAGGACATCCAAATCATTCATGAGGATGCGTTTGTGGCCTGGGTTTTCAGTGAGACGTTGTGTCAAAATGTGCTAAATAAGCTGGCAAAGAACTCTGCTCACATCCCAACCAAGATCTAGATTTTTTAGATAGTTAAAGGACAAACTTTTAAAACATGAATGTATTTGGATTGTTTATGCGACATGTAAGCTAGATTTACTGACAACAAGAACAAAGCCAGAAGCAAGAGACCTGCTTGAATATGTCACTCCTAATGCACCGAGCATGAATGGTGCAGCAGAGACAGTTTCCTCTTCCTCGACAAATCAGGTGTCTGTCTTTTAAAAATCTCTATGGCTCACGAGAGAGGTCCAGAGTTAATTGCACCAACATTTTAAGAAGTAATAATAACAACTAAATTCAATGCAAGAGTTCAGTTACATCTGTTTAGAATCCTTTCCACAGCAGCAAAGAAAGACAACTATATTTATTAAGGCCACTCATGCTTAAATTCACTGTTTGTCCTTTAAAAAATGTAGGTTTTCATCTCCCACTTGCATACACATGGAAGAGTTTCTTCCATTGACAAGAAAATGGATCAATACAAGAGTTGCACATGTTTGCCAGACTCAGTCATGAGTTTTATGAAGTTATCACGACTTCAATTTTTTTTTTTAATATTCAGAGGAAGCGGGAGGAGTTTAATTCTCCTTAGTACCATGTCACTGTATGTTAAAGACCTCAAAGTAGGTCCTCTTTCCCTGGCATGTGCTTTATTTAAATAATGACTCTGTATCCACATACACGTTTTGTAGAGCTATATACAGATACACAGCTTTTGTGATTGTTCCTCATTCATCAATGTTTTCATGTTTGATGCGGAAAATGCTTTGGAATCCACGTTGCAGACATTTAAAAAAATGAGAAATGACCCTTCACTTAGAGAAAAATCTAAACTTACACTGTTTGCACAGCATTTGGATCTTGAAAGGTGAATGAGTCCCAGCTTCTTAATGGAGACCTGCATGTACAGGGATGGCAAGAGTCTGAGGCTCGGGCCTGGCCCAGCTGTGGGAACGGACGGAGCACGTGGAATAGAGATAACGCAGGTGCCTCGGGCTTTTGCCACCCTCCGGTACATGACCAGGGTAGAGAAAACCATGAATGATTAAGTTAGATGTGCCATGCATTGTCAGAGACACACACCATGTTCTCGTAAGGCGATTTCTTGGCAAGTATTAGTGGTTTAAAAAATTGATTTCATTTCCAACCTGGCCCAGAGGTAACAAGTGCTTACACCATCAAAATGTGGTTCTTCAAACAGCGACTTAAAGAAATAGAGGAGGGTAAAGGCTCACAATTTTTGGTGTTTTGGTTTCTTTGTCAAACACTCCACACATCGTGGTACATGAACACTGCCAACACCACTCTCTCACAGCAAATTTACACTTTTTGATAATCTAATGCGTTCAGAATGACCACCGAGACGGAACCAGCACAGAATAACTGGAGATGAGGCTAGTTGCCCAACAGAAGCTGAATCCATAGTTAAAATCTCATGGAGTTCAAATTTATCTGATGATATTTCAGTAACATAAATAAAATGTTATCCAACAGTGACATTCGGAAAAGATGATCACATTTTAAGTGCTCAAATCTGGACAAAAAATGGACGATCTGCCATTTTCTCCTCCTCTGCATTCTTCCTTTCCAACGTATCTGAATCCGTGAGGAATGACAAGAGGTAATGAAGGAAATATCGGGTAGAAGAGAATCCCCCTCAGTAATGGAAGTGAAAGCTCCCCGTCAGCCCTGATGAGCCGCTCCAGGTGCTGGTGGACAGTGGTGTCAGCCGCGCTACAACAGATTACCAGAATATTGCTGCCGAGCTGCGCTTTCCCTTTGGTCAGCCCTTCTGATAGCTGCAACAAGAAAGCACATAATTTAGCAGGGAAAGAAGCTGGCAGCACTGTCTGAGATCATGCTGGCAGAAGCCCTCCCCCTCCTCACCCCTGCACCCGCCTCACCACCACTGTCATGGGTTGGGTTTGGGTGGGTGTGGGGAGGAGGCGATGAGAAGCACAGCAGAAGGGTGAACGAAAGGTTGATTATGTCATGCAAGCGCATCTGAGAAAAGGCCTTTTTCAAAATAAGTCATATATATCTATAAAAGTCTCTTGACACGCAAAAAGAAATTGAAGGGAAATACGCCAGAATATTGCATTATTTCCACATCATCAGATTATATGTCAACGTTTTTTCCTCTCCATACTTTTCTATAACAACTATAATTTTAAAATTATTTCTTAACTTGACTTCAGGGAAGTTAGAGAATTAAAGATGGTCAAGACAGCATAAAATTTAACATTCATTTAAAAGTCATCTAAGAGCAAAAATTTAAAAGAGCATTGGACCTAGCAGTTCCAATCCTCGGTACGTACCCCAGAAAACTGAAAACAGGGACTCAAACAAATACTTGTACACAGATATTGATAGCACCATTATTCACAATAGCCAAAAGTACTCAAGAGATGACTGGATAAACACAACATGGTATATGCATCCCAGGGAGCAGTGTTAAGCCATAAAGAGAAACGAAGTTCTCATGCACGCTACAACATGGATGAACCTTGCAGGTGTCATGCTAAGTAAAATAAACCAGACCAAAGGAGGACAAATGCTGTATGATTCCACTTATATGAATTCTCCAGAGCAGACAAATTCATAGATGCAGATAATAGATTAGAGGTTAGGGGTCAGGGGAGGGCAACATGGGGAGTTATTTAACAATGGGTCCAGAGTTTCTGTTCGGGGCCATGAAAAATATTAGAATAGTGGTGATGGTTTTACAACCCTGTAAAGGTACTTAATGCCACCAAATATATTCTTAAAGGTAAAAATAATAAATTTTATGTATATTTTACTATGATTAAAACTTTTTTTTTTTTTTTTTGAGACAGAGTTTCACTTTGTCACCCTTGGTAGAGTACCATGGTGTCAGCTCACAGTAAACCTCAAACTCTTGGGCTCAAGTGATTCTCTTGCCTCAGCCTGCCAAGTAGCTGGGACTACAGGTGCCCGTCACAATGCCCAGCTATTTTTAGAGATGAGGTCTCACTCTGGCTCAGTCTGGTTTTGAAACTGTGAACTCAGGCAATCCACTCTCCTTGGCCTCAGGAAATTATAGCCGTGAGCCGCTGTGCCTGGCCCAAGGATAAAAACATTAACTTCCCTGAGAGTTGTATTTAACTTACACTGGTTTTGAACCTGAGGCTTTGCGAAGCATATGCAACTCACACATGTGTCGGCCTCTCTTGACTTAACAAAATTTTTGGCTACAAGGAAAAAAAATTATTTTCTAGTGTGACAGTCAATGTGTTAATTAGAGCAGATGGAAACAAAGTTGGCTTTCATCCTTACATCCAAATGGCCTGTGCATATGCTTGGTACCAAACATAAATGCAACAGTCACCCATTTGCATACTTCCTGCCCCAAGTCTTCTCACTGTCCCAGTGAGGGCCCTGTGTGTAGACACAACTGCAGCCTGGGAAGAAACAGTGCAATAGGTGAGAAGAGAGGACCGTCCCACACCACTGCTTCAATGCTGACTTTGTTCCCTGCTGATGCTCCACTTGTGTGCCTCTACCATTATCATCCACATATGGCCTTCGGATGCTTCAGGGTTTCCATCCACAATAGTGCAGGCATGTGGGGAATACAGCAGGGAGGGGAAAGATCAAACACATACTTACACTCATGCACTTGCACGCCACTTTTTATATACAGCCTGAGCTGTCCGGTTTGGTGGTTGATACACAGCATTTCCTGAGTCACACCAGTGAAAAAGAACGCCAAAGATCCCATTGTCTGCACAGGTAGCCAGCTATTCCGAGCCATCGTTAAGTAGTGCAAGTGAAATATGTGGCTTGGATGAACTCTGCTAATTCATACTCTGAGGATTTTGGTATAACCCTTCTGGTTAAGAAACTTGAATTGGGGCAAAAAAAAAAAAAAAGACTTTTGCAGAGCCAGAAAGTTAGGGAGTTCCTAGAACAGATCATATTACTCATTCTGGCACATAAAATCTCTGCAAACTTTGTATGAAAATTTTAAGTCAGAGCACGCTTTCTGTTTCATGAGCTGTGTATAGCTCTAATTCTTGGGTGCATTAAGCATTTCTTAATTATCCTTTTAAAGGACTTAGCAATATATTAAAAGGCCACATGATTAAAAGGTAAAGAGAAATCCAAAGTAGTATTAAAATGTATGGGTCATTTTTTTACAGATGGGGAAACGAGTGAAAAATAATTATAGCCAATGTCTGATGTCCTTGATGTTTTTCCAAGATAAAGTAGCAAAGAACAATCATTTATTCAGTTGTGAGAAAGAGTTCCAACTGGATTACCAGTCACCAGGCAGAGTATAATGCCTCCCACTGGTAATGCACAGATTTGGGATAAATTTATGCTGTAGACAAAAGAACTCTCAAAAAGGGTTGCCCCTCCTTCCATCAAACAATCTATTCACCAGGAGGCCTAAATGGGTTTGAGAAGGAAAAAAGAAAAAGAAACAACCAAACCTCAAGTGATGGAGCCAGCAGTTAGAAATGCAGGTGAACCCTTGTCAAGGGGCAAACAAGTATATGCTTTCCAAAAAAAAAAAAAAATTAAAAAGGAATCCTGCCTTCTGGGGATTGTCTCATGGCCTCACAATGAGACATCCGGGTTGCTCTCATTGTGAGATAATCCCTGGCCAGTCCTGCCCGACCTGGGGAGTCTCAAGGGTCCTAATCTTTCTCCAGCGTCCTCTGTTGCAGCACCCAATCCTGTATCCCCTTCAGAGGGGCTGACAGTGCTATTTCAGTGGTGCCATCTACTCCCTGGTGCATCCTGTTTACTGTTTACAACCCCCATAAACAACCCTGTTTACAGTCCCATTGCCCACAGGATGAGGGATTCCTGGCTATGGGGGAGGCCTCACCTGGCCCCTCTCTCTCCAGTTGTACACTTACCCTGGATATTCTGCTCTATACGTCCCCACCTGCATTAACTTGCCTCTGTAGTCCTGTAGCTTTTTTTCTCTTCCCTCAAACACATCTTTCTGTCTGACACTCATTACACCAGCTCTTGGTTTGAGCAAGCCCTGTGTGTTCTTCAGTCTCAGCTTAGATGCCACATCTCCCTAGAAAGCCTTTGCCGACCCTCCCAGATATGACACAGAGTGGGAAATCTCTCGCATGCTTCAGCTCTCCTGCTGAACTGTCTAGACCTGTACCGTCCAGTATGGTAACCACTGGCCCTAGGTGGAAACCGAACATTTGAAATGTGGCTAGTCCAAATTCAGGTATATTATCAGCATAAAATACACATGAGATTTTGAAGATTTATTATTAAGAATGCAAATTATCTCAGTAACAATTTTTAATATAGATAAATACATATTTTCATTTATGTTAAAATGATCTTTCAGATATGTGTATTGGCTCAAATAAAATATATTATCATTCATTACACCTATTTCCTACTACTTTGTGAAATGTGGCAGCTAATAGTAACATAAATGAAGGATGAAAACTTGCCCTATATTTCTATTGGACAGCCATGGTCACTATCAGCTCTATGAGATGGGGGCAGGCCTGTGCTGCTCACTTAGCACTCCCTGTGCTTTCCACAGTGCCTGGGACAGGCTGATTCACTCATTCACTCCACAGATATCAGAGAGCAACTAGAAGAGAGAGAATCTGAAAAATTCAACCCCCCTGACCCCTGATTTCCTACCCTAATCCCTGGAACTGAGAATGTATCAGACCATTCCTATGTTACCTTACAGATGTAATTAAGGTGACTAATCAGTTGACTTTAACCCAAAGGGAAATCATCTGAATAGACCCAATTTAATGACAGGAGCCCTTTGACAGCAGACTTTTCTCCTGTTGAGGCTGAAGAGAAAGTCAAGAAAATGTGAACTAGGTTAGGAATTTGCTCTGCTGAGATGGAGGGAGAACTTCCTTTATGATGTGAGAGTGGCCCCCAGCTGACAGCCAGCTTGGATATAAATAGGGATCTCCAACAGCCTGAATGAACTTGGTGGTGGATGCTTCCCCAGAGCCTGCAGATTAAAGTCAAGCAAAGTCTACTCTGACTTTGGCTTTATGAGATGCTAAGCAGAAAACTCAGCCCAGCCCATGAAGACTTCCAACCTACCTGCAAAACTATGGGATGGTAGGTGGGTGTTGTTTTCAACCACTAAATTTGTGGTAATTTCTTCTGCAGCAATAGAAAACTAATATAGCACCCCCCTGTGTCAGGTGCCAGGGATAGAACAGTGAGAAAAACAGACAAGATCCTTACCTTCATAGATCCTGTACTCTCAGGAGCCAGACAAACCACAGACAGACACACAAGTCAATAAATGAATGGGAACTTTAAAATTGGTGCCATGAAAAAAAGAACAGGGAGCTGTGATAAGGATCCTTAAGATTAAGTGACTAGTGATAATGGTATAGATCTCTACTTTTTAAATAGGGAAACATGTCCCACAACTTCTCAGTGAAAAAGAGTAGGTTGTCCTTTTATATGTCTAGCTCGATCTCATTTTCGCATCAACACACATGTGTTATAAACATAAACATTTGCAAGTGTACATACACCATCAGAATGTTAATACTTACTGGTGGCTGGTGTTTAAGCCTCTCTTTTTGAGTTTTTTTGTGTTTTTTAGATTTTTTAAACCAAAGATTGGGTAACTAGTACCAAAATAAAATACAACAGTTTCCTCTGTGGAAAAAAAAAAAATCAGTATTGGGTGGGATGGCTGCTCTTGACTTGGCTCAGGGCTGCAGGGCGTGCGAGGGGGCGGGTGGGCAACTGAGCATGGCAGTGAGAGGCTGCCCCAGGACAAGCGCCCCAGGGGGAGCAGGCTATAAACGTGTGGTGTCTCACAAATATGCCTTCAGACTGTTTTTCTTTGGAATAAAGACACCTGCCAGATTATGGCTTTCTTCTCCTGCCCTTTCAGTAGTGATTTGCAGAAACAGGCTGGGAGAAAGCGGTCTTTGGTAAACACGGAGGGGTTAAAGGGGAAACTGTTTAATAACAGTAGTAAAACGCAGGCTATTTTTGACATCTGGGTTAATGTCCATTGCGCGCCATGTGCTTTCCAAATGTGTGCAGTGTGCCCCCAGGTACAAAAACAGACACCCATTCACAGCGGCTTTGGATGCCCCTAACACGTTGCACATGGTGCCCACATAAAAGGCGAGGCCCTGATAGACTAATTAACAAGGGCTGAGCAGAAGAGTGGCTCTTTCTGGAGGCGGCAGGCGTCCTGCAGAACAGCCCCACTGAGCCACTGTGCTTGCGGGAAAACCCAACAGAGTCGTTTGTGCTAAAAAAAAAAATTCTATAACTACATCTGTGTTATTACTTAACATCTTTTAAAATGGGGCAGAATGGGTTTCCCATTTTCCTCATGAAGATTTATTTATTATTGTTGTGATCAAAGTGGCAACAAATTATGTTAAATCATTTAATTTTCTCAATAGGAGCAACCACCTTGAAACCATAATTCAAAAATATGAGTGGAGAATAACATTTTACCTTGAGAGTGGACTCCTACAGCTCCACAGGGCAATAAAATGTAACACTTCAGAGCCCAAAGGGCTGGGGGCTGGGGGTTGGGGTGGGCCCAGTCAGCTCTGTGCTCAGAATTGCAAAGGGCCTCGTGGATGACAGAGCGCGCTGGGAGGAAGCTGCTGAGGGGCTTTGTATTTCATCTTTGGTTTCCGTGAGCTGGATGTAACTCACGCACAACGTTTTAAATGAAGGGATTCAGATGGATATGTGATAGAGAGATCAAAAGTGACTCTCGCTGAATAAAAGATTTGAATTTAAGACACAAGATAATAAAAATTCTAGAAGAGAGTGTAGGAGAAAACACTTGAGAAAATCGGCCTGGGGGAAGATTTTATGAAGAAGACCTCCTGGCAATTGCAGCAGCAACAGAAATAAATAAATGGATATGATCAAGCTAAAAAGCTTCTGCACACCTAAGGGTACCACAATTAGCGCAAACAGACTTTGGAAGGGGAGAAGATATTTGAATGCTACGAATCTGACAAAGGGCTAATAACCAGAATCTATGGAGAACTCAAATTAGTCAACAAGAAAAGACCAAACAACCTCATATATAAGTGGGAGAGAGACTTGAACAGAAACTTCTCTAAAGATGACAGACAAATAGCCAAGAAACACATGAAGAAATGCTCATCATCCCTAATCCTCAGAGAAATGCAAATCAATACTGCCGAACTCCAGTGAGACAGCACACATCACAGTGTCTCAGAACTGTAGATGCTGTTAGGGATGTGGAGAGAAAGGAACACTTTATACTGCTGTGGGACTGCAAACTGAGACAACCTTTATAGAAAGGAGTATGGAGAATTCTCAAAGAACTAAAAGTTGACCTTCCATTTGATCCTGCAATCCCATTACTAGATATCTACCCAGAAGAACTAAAATCATTTTACCACAAGGACGTGTTCACCAGAATCTTTATTGCAGCTCAATTCACAATTGCCAAGATGTGGAAGCAACCCAAACGCCCATCAACCCAGGAATGGAATAACGAACTGTGACATACATATACAATTCAGCCATAAGACAAGATGGAGACTCTACATCTCCTGTGTTTACCTAGATGGAGATGAAACACATTCTTCTTAGTAAAGTGTCTCAAGAATGGGAAAAAAGTATCCAATGTACTCAATACTAACATGAAACCAATATATAAACAACTATACACCGACAGGAAAGAAAACACACAAGTATAGTCTAGCAAGGGAGAAGGGAGGAGAGAGGGCTATTGTCCGGGTCTCACCTAATGTCCAAATGTGAGGGTGTTCAGCCCACTGCCTGGGTGAAGGGCTCAACGACAACTTGAACTTTACCTTAGAATTGAAAACAATTTCTACCCTCATATCAATTTGAAATTTTAAAGAAATGGCAGCATACACTTCTCTGTCTCCTTAGGACTTGTTGTGGTCAGAGTCACTAACAGGTAACGTTTGGCGTGTGCTACCTGCCACCACCCTCTGTGCTTTTAGATGGATGATCTCAAACAAGCTTGACAGCACCACGGTGCTGACCCAGTTGGTTTACAGCCCCTTATGCAGAAGAGGAAATGGAAGCATGGAAGCTTAGTGGGACTGGATGCTTTTAGTCAAATTCCCTACCTTCCAGGGTTCTAATGTGACCTCACATCTTTTCAACTCCAGAGCCCATTCCCTTTACTATGAGGCTAGCACTTCTTAAACCTCAGACATTTATGCCCTAACCGTCTCATTTTTGTAATCTCTCCATAATACCTGTAACATATAATTAATATTTCTTTTTAAAATGTCCTCTAAAAATTTAAGTAGTTCCCTAAAGAAAAATTTATTTAAATACCATACCGGAGACAATATTTGTCTAAGGTACATTTTAATGAATGCATAGCTACTAAAATAAAAGTGCTTGTCGACAACACACCTAAAACTATTTCATGGACATGCTGACTCTGATTCCCACTGTCCTTACTTGAGAGACCATTCCGAAAGCCCAGCACTGTCCTTACCCTCTGGCCAGCACCTGTTGAGTGCTGGTTGATCTTACACATTCTTTAGCCTAATGTTTTTCAACCTTTCTTATCTCACAGCACACTTGAACCTATAGTTAAACTTCTGTGGCACACTTAAATTATGTTGATCAAAAAAAAAAAAAAAGAATAAAAAAAAGAATTTGCTTATTGTGCTTTGAACTTCTTTCAAAAATATTTAATTAATGGTCTTTAACATTTTTCATGGCACACCTAAGATCCTCTCAGGGCACCCCGGTGTGCCATGGCACACTGCTTAGCCAATGGCCAGCCACAGAACTGCCCTCATCTACATTTTAGGCTTTTGTTCTTCCCATGTGCAGAAGGCAGCGAAAGAAAAAATAAAAAATCTGCCATTCAACACAAACATTAGGTATGAACTCTATAATATTTAAAACATTAGTTGAATAGGGGTGCTGCCTGTGGCTCAAAAGAGTAGGCCCCATATGCCGACAGTGGTGGGTTCAAACCCAACCCGGGCCAAAAACTGCAAAAAACCAAAAAACAAAAAAAATTACTTGAATAGAAAAGTGTTTGGTTGTTAACGTTTTCTTAAAAGAATAGAAAGACTACTCATAGCCAAAGTCCTTTGTCACCCTACTTGGAAATTTCTCAATCTCAGCATTATGGACATGTGCAGCTGGACAATTCTGTGCTGTGGGAAGCTGAGCATCATCTCTGGCTACTCCTCATCAGCTGCCAGAAGCACTGCCCTACTCCCAGTAACAACAATCACAAGACATCTCCGGATATAGCCAAATATCCTTCGGGGGGACGGGGTTCAAAATTTCCCTTACATGAGAACCACTAGCCTAATCAATTGTTTCTGGACATACATGGTTGACTGTGCTGTTTTATTACTTTCTTTCTTTTTTGAGATAGAGTCTCAAGCTGTCACCCTAGGTACAGTGCAGTGGCGTCACAGCTCACGACAACTCTTGGGTATAAGCGATTCTCTTGCCTCAGCTTCCCAAGTAGCTGGGACTACAGGCACCTGCCACAGTGCCTGGCTATTTTGTTGTTGTTGTTGTTGTTGCAGTTGTCGTTGTTGCCTTAGTTGGCCCAGGCCGGGTTCGGACTCGCCAGCCTCAGTGTATGTGGCCAGAGACCTACCCACTGAACTACAGGTGCCACTTGACTGTGCTGTTTTAAACAGAGTGGTAATTTGGGTACATATGAGGGGTACATTCATCTACCAACCAATACAAAATATGAACAATTTTACAGAAATAAAGATCAGTTTCTAAGCTGCTTTCACAATGCTTCAAACATAGCTGCATAGAGTTGAAAGTCCCATGGAAATAGGTACAATCTAAGTAATAAAAATAACGAAAATGTACAACTTATCTGACATAAACTAGAAATGCTGCAGATAGCAAGACACCTAAGACACTTGCCGAGCTATGTGAAAAGGTAAAATCTAGTTTAAATTTATAGCATTCCTTCGGTGTCCCTCTAGGAGTTTGGCATTTTGCCAGGGTTCCTTGTTAAAAATTTGTTAAACGTGTTTGGCATTAATGCAAACACAAAGTGGTCATTTGTTACAAATTCTATTGGAATGCATTCATTTAAGGCAATGAAGTAGTTACTAGAACAGAAAAAAAAAGTTCATTAAGTACATTTTAAAAATACAATGATGTATGCAGTGTGTAACTGTGGCGCCCTGGTGGCTATATAAATTGCTGACAGAATAACCACACATTGTGTTTAGTTTGAAATTGGAATCTTTTAAACGTAACTGATAGAACAAAAACTGGTTTTGTTTGTTGTCAAAACCGATGTTAGTCCTTCTCTTCTGAACTAGTTAAAATCACCGAAAGTTTGGCATCCAATTTCGAACATCTCCAATCAGCGAAATGTATAGGTTAAAATAACGCTTTCGGGATCTTTGGGGGTGATGCTAATGACATTGGAGATGAGGGTTGATTCAACACAGAACGCCCGAACTCTGGAGAGAGGGGAAAAAGTCTAGGTCATCCTGGAGAGCCTCACTTGGGTAGGGCTGATACCTCTGTGCGCTTCTAGTTGCTTGAGGTGATTAGGTTACCTGTAGAGGGAAAACCATGGCTTTCATCACAGAGACAATGGAATCCTATGAGCAAATATCCTAAGCCTTTGTGTATAAAACTCCCACTCTCCTGTCCTACCCTAAACTGTTCAGTCACTGTTGCTGAGTAACAGTGACTCCTTAGCTCTCTGAAGAAACAGGTCTGAAGCTCAGCTTCAGCAGAAAGAGGCTATGTTATGATGTTTGGCTATGCAACATAGGTGGCTATGGATGTTAAGGTGGCACATGTTATCTCAAAGCCCACTGATGCTTGCTAAAGGTGAATTTTAAAGGGGAACAGAAAACTCACACTTTCCAGGTGCGTTCAGAAATTATTTACTACTTTCTTTCTCTTGCTGTGACATACTGCCATGCAAAGTGTCCAAATAATAGTATCCCAGTAGTCCCGAGGCACTGGAACAAACTCAGATCCCCATAGCTCCCAGATCTCTTAAGGTTCCCCTCTGTTGCTCTCTGAGTCTGATATTATCTAGACTGCCCTTGAAGTGGATGGATCCAGGATCTCTTGGTCTCCAGCTTGTGAAGCACTCTGCCAGTTAAGAGTAGATTTAGACAAAACCTAGCACCCTGGACATGGTCCAGCGAAATTCATCCTTCCCTTCATGAATGACAACCAGAATCATGAGGCAAGGTAAGATGTCTACGAAGAGGGAGAAAACACATTCTCACATATCTCGAGAAGCAGCAAGAACACAGGATGCAACAGACAAGGAACCACCCTGAGTATTGTAGAGCATGCCTTGGTTTGGCGTGGCCCACTTTAAGAAAAAGAAAACATGAATAAGTGACTGTTTCAAACTTGATAAAAATATACAGCCCGGTGAATCCATCATCAGGAACCTCGTAGGGCCTCGGAAAATGTCTAGGTACTTGAGGTACTCCAAAACGTAAGCCCCAATATCTTCATGATAAATCCTTTTCGCCTACAATTAAAGTTTATTTTTGAGATGGCATTTTCAAATTTGAATGAGAATAAAGTAAAACTTTTTTTTTTTAATCTGTTAGAGAAAGGAATTCTGTCTTCAAATGGTCTTGCCATAGAGAGAGCAGGGCACAGGGAGACCTCTCCTTAACCTGGATTCCAAGAAAGCTGTCGTGCTCAGGACAGAGATGCCCCCTCCCAGAAAAGGAGCCGGAGAAGCATTTTGGAGAATTTGAAACATGAAGGAACAATTTGATATCTCCAGTTTACGGACCAGAAGTGGCTCAGATGACAAGTGTTTACAACAGGATCTTCACAGAGCCAATAATGGCAATTAGTCTCCAGGATTTGAAGGCTCCCTTCCCTCCACACTGAGGTGGAATGCCATTTACTCTAGGGCTGGTGACTAATTAGGGGTCTCGTTTGAAGATCAAGGTTTTGAGATCCCAGCTTCTTAATAACATGGTTTGCCTGTCGGCCACCTGGGTCCAGGCAAGACCTCCCTTCCCCCTCCCCAAACAGCAAGCACTGCCTTAGGCCAGAGCAAGTGTGGGCAGGAAACCACAGATCTAGCCTTTTGAGCAACTTAACCTCTTCATCGCCAAGGTCCTGCAACCCTATGCTTGATTCAGCTGCAGAAAGGGAGATACTTGAACTTGTTTCCCAGACAGGGCTGGAGGCTTGGCTGTGATGCGAAGAATCCATCTTGGGAGTACAAATGCTATGCAGGTGAACAGTGGCAGGAAGTCTCCACTTTTCCAGATGAGTGGTGAATCAAGAGACTCTGCATTTCCTTCAGGTTGGGCCATTTCTAGAAAGCTTAACTGAAGTGACTAGCTAAAGAAGGACGAAGAAGAGCCCTAATATAACCTGGCCATGGGGCCCCCAGAGGCAGAGATGCATCTGCAGACCGTTGCCTGGGCCTTACTCTTTGAGGCTCCACTGGCTGCTACACTTTTTAAGACATGGTGGGGGAGAGGCCAAAACAGCAGGAAAAGTGAGCTGCAAAGAATTAAGCTTGTAACAACTTGGGCAAAGCACAAACAGTAACTGAGGTTGCTCCTTGGGTGTTGACACACTCTGGCCTGGGTCGGTTGTGGTCACTAAAACCATTAGTGTTCTGATGTGGCAACAGCAAATGCAGCAAGTTCAATGTGTTTTTGTTTAATTTCTAAATGCTGGGTGCACGCCTGCAAGGATGGCCAGTGAAGACAGGCAGCCTGGCGGCCATAAACACAGTCATCATTGTCAGCGATCTGAAATTCATTTTTTAAACTATTTATTTTATTCAGACAGGGGCTGAATGGAGTTTTGCATTTGATTAACTGTACTTTAATTTCAACTTGCTACAAACTTCTTGGTATTTTCTAAGCAACCACCAAATCGAAGTTTCCTGCAACAAAAGGAAATAGCTTCCTGGGGGGGGGGGGTGAGGAGCCTCTTTGGTAGAGGGGAGGGAAAAGGGAAATGTATAAACACAAGCCAGCAACCAGCTTGGTGAAGTCAGGCCTTTTAAAGATATTCTGGGTCTCTGAGCCCTAACCTTCACCCACCCGCAAATGGAGGAACAGGAGAAATGCTACTCATTTTGTTTTGCAGAGTTGAAAGTGAAGTGTGTTCTTAAATGAGATACAAAGGCAAATTCAGTCTGGATTTCATGCCGTCTTCAAGCTATGTTTATGAAAAGTACAAAAATCCTTCCTTCCTTTCTCCCGTTGTCCCCTCCCTCCCTCCATCCCACAATTTTTTAAGCATTTACCAGGAGGGTGTCCTTACACGTGGCTGAACAAGACAGCCACATGATGTCCATTCTGACTTTATGGACTGCACATCGATCGAGCTTACCAGACATATTCCATAAATAATTAAGCTGAACATGTGATTAACCTGTTAAAATCATGCTAAGGACCAAAGATGAGAATGGCCTGTCAGCATTCACTAAGGACAGACACTTCTGTTTTATAGCATTCAGTCCTTACAGTGGAAGAAGTCATTACTGACCTACAATGTCACCCCAGAAGCAGGTGCAGAGCTGTTTCCCACTGCCAGTAGGTGGTGGGGCAGTGAAGTGCTGGGTTCCTTGTGCACGGGGACATCAAATCCTCAGCCTACAGGAACACACTGGGACCCTGACTTGATCTGCCAGAAGGGTAGGAAAGACTTTCCAAGGATGTCCATACATATACTGACTGAGAATGAGTTCTTTTTCTGCACTTCACGGGTTGAAGAGTAACTCTGTGGATGTCTACATATTCCTAGGGTTTTGCCCAAACTCTCTGTGCTTTCAAATGAATTTTTAGTCAGTGATTTTTGTTTCCTGACACAAGCTCAAGCTACAGCCTCCTTCAAAAGCCTCCACCTTAGAGGATCAAGATACACGCATCCTCCTTCCCCATCAAGAGTTTGCATTCTGGCCTTCCAGCTTCATGATATTTGGGATGATTAATCACTTTTAAATATGAAAAAAATTAACATGTCTACATGTCTAAAGCATTCTTCCCCACTATCAAATGTTTTGCCTTAACAAAGATCCAGAATGTCTCCCTTTCCCAGAGATTCCAAAGCAATACATTTTCTGTTGGGAATTCAACTGTAGAAATCCCATCCAGAAGCCTTGAGCAATATATCTTAACATCTTAATTTCATTTAGGAGGAATGCAATGATTGATCATTTATCATTCTGAAATTGAGGGAACTATCTGGAGGATTCCAATCTATGACTTCTATGAAACTGATGGGATATTCACATGTCTTCTGGCTGCATGAGGGCTTTAGGGTCCAAGCTGTCTTGGAAAGAGTGGGATGCTAAAAAGATTACTGAGGAAGGTCTGCATTTACAGGCAAAGTAGAACTCCAAGGCTTGACTTGCTTCAAATTAGAGCAAGTCCATGGGGGGCATTCTGGCCATCCCCCCCCATGGCCAGAATGTCTGCCAGCGTCACTCCCACTCCCCCATCCCCATACATGGAACCTCGCCTTCCTGCCCGTATCCTCTCGCAGGTAACTTTGAAAGGCCTGGGGAAAACTTGATAGGAAATTCATCGGCATTGTTGGGACTTGCTTTCTCATCCATGAGATTTCTATTTAACTTAATGCCACTCTGTCCCAACGGAATTTTTACTTCAGTATGCACAAATGGCACCTTTCTGGGACATCTGGGTTGCCATTCTGTTCCCACACAGGACATCATTATAATATCTTTATGTTGGGTAGGGTTTTTCAGTCATTAGGACTGGCCAGGGCGCTACAGGATTACCGATCTTACCGATGGGTTTGCCGAAGCAAGCAGCACCATGATGCTCAGGTCTGAGTATGTGTCGCTTTGTGGTAGATTCCAAGTGAGCACCTCGGATGTGTTTCCACGGTGAAGGTTTGATGAAGCACAGGCGGAACAGGCTGTCTCCAAAATTGCAATCTACCTCTGCAAACACATACATGTATAGGACCTTCTCAGGAAGCCCATCGCCCAGTGGGCCACCTGAGAGGGAAACAATGACATCTCCCTCCAGGGAATGAGGACTTTGAGAAAAGTGGCAGTTATGTCTATTTCAGCGGGAACCTAAGGCCAGCCACATTTGCACAATGCCAAAAAGCAGACATGCTCTCTCTGTTTTAAATTTACATTTAGACCCCGGGCCAAAGTCTGTCCTTGTTGGGCTCAGGGCTGCAGCCCTCGGTTTCCCATCTCCAGCTCCCACTTGGGGACTGAAGGGAACTCTGTAATCCCGTATTCATCACTAAGGCAGATGGGCTCTGCGCAGCTGGGTGAGACTTAACAGCGGGTCTCTCGGGCGGACTGTTCTCCCATCTGTTATGTGGTTTCCAGCTATCACGAATGTTTCCAGCTTAGATGTGAAGGTCCCCTGAGAGGGAATTCCTGCGCTGCTTTTGTCTCTGGTCACTTTGAAGATTAAAGAGAGGGAAATGCATTTTCATAATGCGTGAACTGGCTGAAAGTATCCCTATGAAATCCCAAGGTCCTGGCAGGCAGGGGCTGGGTTTAATTCTTCTAAGACAGGATGGAGGGCTGAGACATGCCTTTGGTCAGAACTGTGCCAGAGACCCAGGAGCTGGGGCACAACAGAGTGGCACCTGTGCCCCCTGATGGCAGTGGGTTCTGGGGGCACTTTTCAAGCCACTGTCAGAACCCAATGCAGCAGGACCCCACAGTCCTCTGGCAGCCTCCACATGTTCCATGGACACACCGGCTTTGCTGCAGAGAACGTCTTTGGGAGCCAGTCCCACGAAGAGTGTTGCACATCCCAGGGGAGGTGTCTGAAATCCCCAACGGGCAGTGCCAATTTGTACACAGGGATTCCCACTGCAGGAGGCCGCATGTAGCTGCTCCCCCACCCCGAGCTTTTGCATATACTGCTCCCTTCTCTTCGGGCACTTTCCCCATCACCCTTTACCTGGCTGACTTCGGCTTATCCTGAGATGACAGCTTCAATACCACCTCTTCAGCGGGTCTCTCTCGGACTGTTGTTCCTGGTCACATTCCCACGCCAAACACTCTCTCAGCACCCCTTCCTTCTGTCCCCTCAAACACTCCTGCTTCTGAGAAATTTGGCATCAGGCATTGTGTGGGAATGTGATCGCCGTCAGCACCTGGACTGCCTTCCTGAGGACGGGCTGTGTGCAGCCCCTCACTGCGATGTTTCTTGTGCGCCTGCCACATAGTGGGTGCTCAATGCATATTCCAGTGGTTTAAGGAGAGTGCTGAGTCCACTGATGATAATAAACATCTATCAAATGCTTACTGTGTGCCAGCAACAGTCCTAAAGGCTTTACAGCAGTGATTTTCAAACTCGGCACTACTGACATTTTGGACTGCCTAATTTGTTCTTGCCATGAGCACTAAATGTGAAAACACAAAATAGGGTCTATCAGGAGCTCCATATCTGTGAACCATCTATCAATTCTTTCCCTTTCTAGTTTGGGTAAATCACTTTCTCTCTCTCAGCCTCAGTTTTCTCATCTCGAAAGTGAAGATCGTAACAGTAACATTTCTAGATGGTTGAGAAGATAAAATTAAATTAACCCTGCCTATAAAGCTCCTGACTAGCGCCTGGTACATAATAAGAGTTCAATTAGATCTCCTTATTACTCCGCCAAGACATGGGCCCATACAGAGCAGACAGCTGGGCCTCAGAACTAGCTTGATCCAGAGTACAGAAAGCAGCAGCCTGAGGTGTCTGTGCCCAGGTTATTTATGTGTTGATCATGTTCATGAAAAGATGCATGCAAAGAGGAAGTACAACACAGGGCCAGAAAGAAACAGTGGCAGAGGCAACCCAAACTTTCCCCAAAATATAAATTCCACGCCTCCAACCTGGGGCACCTCGGCGGACAGCCACATTGGCAGCCTCACACTTTTTCTTGGGCTCTTCCTGTTGGCACAGCCCGCCCTGCTTTACAAAGCTTCAGTGGATTTTTTTCATGGCTCCAGCTGTTAGATAAACTTTCAAGAATATTTCTGTGGCAGGTACAAACCTGGACAGGAAGCCCGGGGAAGAAATCCTAAATTAATTATATGTCAACATTTAAGCCACAAGAAGGAGCAGTTGTCATAAATTTTTGGAAGGTTAGAATCCAATTTTAGTTGTAAATGCGAGCAAGCTCACTGACTCACTTGTGAACGGGTGCCAACAAAATGATATATTTTACATTCTTTCACAGCTTGTTTTGGCTAAACACAATGAAAAAAAGAGAGAGAGGGAGGAATTACAGTTTTTATTCTTCAGTGGGCCAAGGTGTTCAATCATGCAAAAGAGCTATATGTGCCAAAGCAGGAAAAATTAGCTGAGTAAACTCACTTTTTTGGTTGCCTTCCACTTTTATTGAGAAAGAAAATCAGACTGAAAACTCAAAAGAGGGACACAGGTACCACAATATGGTGATGTGTAAGACTGATGGCCCAAGGCTGGACATTCTGTACAACAAATCGAGACTTCTCTAAGATCTGTCCTCCTGGCTAATCCTCAGTGCTGACCACACTTTGGCACACTAATGGTTTCTGAAACATCATTTCTCTCAGCATTTGTCCCTGGTTGAATTTGGTGGTAGGTAGTCATTAGCAGAAAGGCAGAAAAGTCCTTAATTTTCACAAAATTAGAAGGCAGCTAAGCTACTGATGTTATTTTTGCTTTTTGTTTAGTTTCTAGTTCATTCATTCATTTAGGTGATTCTTCAGCAAGCATTTATCTTTTCTGGCTATGAGCTAGGCCTGGACATGTGATGAGAAGCAGGACACAGACCCTGATCTGTGAGACTCCAGCCAAGTCAGGGCCGTGAGGAATAAAGAGACAGCTGAGTGTGACATGTGAGCTGAGAAGGGTGGCCAGGAGGGAGAGGCAGGCTTAGAAGTCGGCAGGCACCTGCTACATCAGGGAGGGTCTGTAAAGACTCCCCATAAGAGATGACTTCCAGGTTGAGATGTGAGGGGTGATGAGCAGGAGCTACTCGGGGGAAGACAGAAGAAAGGAGCTTTCTGATTTGAACAGGGACAAACACTCAGAGAAATGATGTTTCAGAAACCATTAGTGTACCAGGGTTTGGTCAGCACTGAAGATTAACCAGGAGCACAGATCTTGGAGAAGTCTTGATTTGTTGTACAGAATGTCCAGCCTTGGGCCATCAGTGCTCAAGGACAGCTGGACCCAGAACTGGAAAGGAGAATAGCAGAGGGGCGAGTAAGGCCAGGCCACACAAGACTTTGTGGCTATACCAAGGAGACCGGATGCTTCCCTTTGGGCAGTGGGACACCGTGGAAGGGGAGTGAGTTGGCCAGATGTGTGACTTAGGAAGCCACCTCCAGGGCAACATGGAGGCTGGATGGAGGCAGCTGGAAGCTACATAACCTTACCTTAAGAGAAGACTTAGCCCCTGGGGGTGTGAGTTGAACTGTATTCCCTTAAAAGGATACCTTCAAGCCCTAATCCCTAGTACCTGCGAATGTGACCGTATTTGGAAATAAAGTCTTTGCAGATGTACTCAAATTAAGGTTCGGTTATAGTGGATTAGGGTAGGCGTCAAGGCTTCAATCCAGTTATTGGATCTTAACTAAGACTGGTTCTTCTTAAAAGAGAAAAATCTGGACTCAGAGATGCAGAGATACACACAGGGGAGACCCAGTGGAGGCACAGCATAGAGTGAGGCATCAACAAGTCAAGGGAAGCCAAGGATGGCCAGCACCAACCACCTGCGAGGAGGAGGCCAGGGAGGATCCTCCCCTAGAGCCTTCGAAGGGAGCACGGCCCTGCAGGGCCCCTAGAGTTTGCACTTGGGGCCCCCAGAACCATGAGAAAATAAACTTCTACTGCATTAAGCTACAGAGTTTTTGGTACATTGTTACAGTGCCCCAGGAAGCTCGTATAAGAGTTGTGGTAGGGTCTTGCTCTATTGCTCCCATCGAAATCAAAAGTCCGAGCTGCCTGTGTGCTGAATGCAGGGGTCCATCTGGGACAGGGTCATCTTGTCACTGGCTCCCGCTGACCTGGTTGAGCAACCTGTGCTCAGAGGCCTCAGTCAGGGCTCTCCCAAGGGTGGCCATCCGTGAGAAAGTTAGAACTGAAAGTCAATATTTGTCCACAGGCAACAGTTGTGTTTGCAGTAGGAAAGCCCAACAGGTTTTTGCAGTGATTTCAATCCGTGTGGTCTTTAGGCCATGAAGTAACCCTGTCCCAAGGAAACCCCTGAAGACGAGCCAGAAAGGACAAAAGTCCCAAATAGTAGGCTCTGGCAGGCAGCAGCTCAGAGGGCTCAAGGGGGTTGGTCCCGGGCCCGGGTCTGCAGGGAAGCTTGGTGCACAATTGCTGAGCTTGTGCTGCTGGTGGTGGGGGCTTCCTCACTCAGCTCAGCCCATGCTCGCTGACCTCCCTTGGTGCTGATGGGATCAGCTGTTACCAGCTGGAAGCAGTAATGCATCTTCTTCCCAAGGTCACCACTGACACACGGATGGGACTGTGGGCGGGTGGGAACACACATGTCTCCACACCTCCTCCAAGAGGCAGAGAGGCCCCAGCACCCAGGTCTGGCCTGGACTAGGTTAGCGGGGTCAGGAAGCACAAGCATGGCCACTCAGTGCCTAGCAAAGTGCCCAGAACCAGGTGGCCCTTAATAAGTGGATAAAGGAATTGGGCTCCTTAATCCAATTGAATCTGAGTTCAATCATGACTCAGCCCGTGGCTCTCTGTGCAATGTGAACGGGAAACTGTACTCTCCTGGGCCTCACCTGCCTCATCTGTGGGATGGAGGTAGTAAAAATCCCTACCCCACCAAAGTGCTGAGAGAATTAGAGTAGATCATAAGTATCTGTGTGTAAAGCAGTGTCTGACAAGGGTAAGGCTGCAGGAACTATTAGCCAGTTTGACTATCATTTTTCTCATGGAGCTGTGTGCCAGTCTAACAGAAGTGTTAATATTTACCAGTTTTAGACTTGGGGATGAGGGGCAGAGAAGAGAGTGTGGAGAAAGCCTTGTAAGAATCCAGGTCATGAGTCCCTTTTATTGCCTTGATCTCTGCTGGCCATTATGACGACTCTGTGACATAGGGCAAGGGGTGTCTTCACCATTTCCGATAAGAGATTCTGAAGTTCAGGGCATTTAAGTAACTCAGGCAAACACTTTTCAGCCATGAGTAGTAGAACAAGACCCCAACCCAGAAGGCTTGCCACAAAGTCAAAATAGAGCATGGGGGTGCCTGATGACTCTTCCCTGAATGAACTAAGGAGAGATTCAAATGCACAACGCTTTTAGGGTATAGGTGGGAAAGAAAATACAGCTGAAAGAGATTGGATGAAACCACTAGGAGGTCTGGGAACTACAGCAGTGTGGATTTTGGCAAGTCACCTCCCCTTCTCTGACCTCTGTCCCTAAATCTCTTTCAGTTCCCAAATCCCAGCAGGGGTACTAAGGCAGAGCCAGAAGCTACTGATCAGCCTTCATTTAACTTCCTGAGCCTCAGTCTTCTTATCTGTCAAATGGAGATCATCACGGCCCACAGGCTTCCTCCAAGGCTCAGGGGTAATATATACATGAAAGGGCTCCACAAGAGCCCTGATATTAAAAAGGATGAAGCAAAATATGATGGAAGATTGGAAAAGAGAAGCAGAAGGAAATGGTCCAGGATAAAAATGCATGAATATTAACCAACAGGTTCCTTCAGAACAACAAAGCAATGAAACAATAATTTTAGAGAAACAAAACCCTGCCTAGAAACCATCTGCCAGAAGGAGCGGAAATGAAGGCACAACCAAGTGGCCCTTGGCTTACCTATCTGGAAAACACAAGATGAAAAAGATTCTTTGTAAATCAATATTTGTAAAAGCCCCACTGGGCTTTCTGCCTGCACAGACTGCCTATTATCTTGGCAAAGGATGAAAACAAGTGAATTCTTACTTAAAACGAGCATGAAGCAAATCAGGTAAATATTACAGGCATCATGATGAGCTACCATTTACTGAAAACCTACTATGTGCTGGGCACTGTGCCAGGAACTGTGCACAGATATTTTATTTGCGGGAAAAAAAAAAAAGAACACTCTTACAAGGCAGGCGTAGTATTATTCAATCATTCATATATTCGTCAACTTTCATGTTTGTTTGTTCAGCAGATATTTCCTGAATGTCTATTATGTGCAGGTATGGCACCATCTGGTACAGACATAATGAAGAAACAGGCCCAGCCCCTTTCTGTAAGATAAGGTTTCTCAACCTCAGCACTTCTCAGCTGATGGTAAGGAAGGATGGGAATTCTTTGTTGTGGGGAGACTAGCCTGTGAATCATAGGATCTTAAGCTGCATCCCTGGCTTCTTCCCACAACAGATGCCAATAGCACACTAGTTTGACAATCAAAAAATGTGTCCAGACCTTGCTAAGTGTCCCCTGAGTGGTGGAGATGGGAATACTCCTGGTAGAGAACCACTGCCCTATGGTAAGAGAATAGGAAAGTGAATGTCAGAGAGGTTAAGTCTAAGGTAGAGTCGTATGAAGTGAAGCCAGAGCTCATCTCTCAAGTTGCTATGGCTTCACTTCTGTATGTTGAGATCCAGGAGTTGGCAGTTTCCAGACCAGAGCCACTGGGATCCTGTCTCTCTCACTGTCAATGCGTCCAGCCTTCAATTCTACCTTTGGATTCTTTGACTTTTTCTTTCCACATCTGCATCAATTATAAACATTTAATTTTTGAAAATTGGAGGAAACTCTAGTTAGCCCACATTCTGAACCCAAGACATGTGTGCATACTGCTCTGAATGTGAGTCAATTCTCCAGTGAGCTTCTGGATTAACTCTGGAGCACAGTTCATATTTGGACTCTTTAAACAGTTAGTCAGTGGGGGGTGTACAGAAAGTCTTAAATAAAAGAGAATTGGGATATTGTATTCCCAAAGTATCTTAAGATTTTTAAACTTCAAAGTTCTATTTCATTTCCAAGAGTAGCCTAACCTTTGCAGAGGTTACTCCACAAATATATGCAAGATAAAGAATTCCCTGGGAGAATGTCCACCAGGATCCTAAGCCTACATTCACATCTAATTTATAATAACCCTGAAAAAAACAGGTTCCTCTTTCAAGGAGCTCACATTACCAATGGTCTGGCATTGTGCAGAGAAGTGACAGGTGCAATTTATGTGAATAATCACTGCAATCAGCCGCATTTAAAAATGCACCAGAGACAGGCTCTTACGAGAGAGAAAGTGCTGAGTCACACAGTCAATGACTGCTCCCTCAAAAGGTGCCAGAATGGAAGACACAGGATAAATAATAGGTCATTTATTGTGATTCAAGTATGCTGGCCTGGGAGACCTCAGTTCTAGTCCCAATATTGCCATTACCTCATTGTGTGACCTGGAACAAGACCTTTTCCTTCGCTGAACCTTAGTGTCCTCAATTGTAAAAATAGGTCATTAGACTAGATGAGAATCAAGGATTCCTCCTGCTTTAAAGGCCAGTGATTTTCCAGAAGTGTAGTCTTCTCTGAAATAGTTGTGGCCCATGACCATAGGAGTTCTTTAGGAGAAGGAACTGTGGAGATGAAGGCATTGATAGTAATAGTGCCTCCCAGGAGGCATTCCATGAATGAACAAATCAATGAATGAGTGTAGTCTCCCTGCATTGAAGCACTGAGCTGCTTCTGCTGTCTTATTTAATCCAAAACCAAGGATACCACACTCTGGGACATGAGCAATTCATAGGATGAAAACCATGCTGTGGACTAGCAGCTGGCAAGACAGCAAAGGACCAGAGAGGAAATGTGTTAGGCTTCATGGCTCTTATGATTCTGTTGCAACCAGTCAATTCTGTAACTGTGGCATGAAAGCAGCCCAGACACCACATACATGGATGAGTGTGGCTGGGATCCAATAAAGCACGAATCGGGGGCAGAGCAGGTCTGGCCATGGGCTGCAGTCAGCTGGCTCCTAGTGTGGCTTGGAGCAACTGACTTGACCCGTGTCCTCTCTATCTTGATCAGCCCTGGTGCTCTGGGCCTGGACAGCAGCAAGCTGCTTCCTAAGGTATCTACAATAATAATAGCCCCATCTCTCCCTCAGCTCATCTTCGATAGTCAGAGTGTACAACAATCTCCCTGAAAGACCCTAGTTTTCAGCTTAGGAGCAAAGATCTCCAAGGTTTGTTTTATATCAATAGCCATTCTGTCCGCCTGCATTAGGCTGGGCCCTTGAGAGCAGGGAAATCAGCAGGAAGGGCTGGTTGGAAGTGGAGTACCCATGCACAGGGACTTGGCCCATTTTCCCTGGAAAGTCAAGTCTAAATCTTAAAAAGAATTAAGAAGCCAAATTATTGCAGGCAGCAGTCAGAGGTGGGGGTGGGCCAGAACACCTTTCTGTTGCACATATGAGCACAATTTGAATTCTAACAGGACTATGAAGGAATAGTTTGATTGTGAGGTCATCACAGGGGGCTCCTGAGCCCAACCGACCTTTTGAAGTCTGCTCCGGAAACCTCATTATGTTGCTTTTCTGAGTCGGATCCCTCCTCTGATTTTTTCCAAGTCTCTTTGCCCTTGCATTCCTTTGATGGTTAGATTTTTGCCCTGATAGAGAGGTATAGGCTGAGGGGAGGGAGAGCCATGGATGGAATCTGGAGGAAAGACCTGATTATTAAGTGAATAATCCACTCTGGGGGCCTTGGCCTGCTACTTCTTGGGCTGGGCCTGCTGGCAAGGATGTCTTTAAGGAGCAGTAATTCTTCCGAAGGCAAGACCACCATTGGTTACCATACCAATTTGGAATGAATTGATGCAACCCTCGAGTCTCAAGCTGGAACCCCTGCCAAAGCAAACACAAAGTTTTCCATCTTGTAAAGCAGTAATTGGGAGTAACTTCTAGAAAAGGGAAGCCAATCCCTCCCCATGACAAGCCACCCCTCCCTTGCCCCCTGAACATTAATGTGTTTGCTCAGCCCACTGTCTGCCCCCAATATGCATTTGTGTCCTTGCTACCATTTTTCATACTAATGACTCCAGACTTCCTGCTAGCATAATGTCAGAGCACACAGAGGTCCCCAAAGATTCTCAGTTCCCTTTAAAAAGATGATAAAGGGTGGCCTGGTGTATAACCACAGGCACAAATCACAAGTACTTATGATCTTGTCAGGAAAGGAGGCAATTTCTCTACCTGGATTTCAACCTGCTCCTAGGAAGTCTCAGTCCGGCCCAGGATTTCAGCTCAGTGGTAGACACGAAGTCCCCTGCCTGGCTTGGCTTTCCCTGGGCCACCACAAGCAGTGACAGGACACAAGCCTCCTCTTTTCTCTTTCCAGCTTCAATACATGTGAAGAGTTTTAAGATACAAAGTATTTCTGGAGAGGAGGTTCTTCTCACTTGTTGAATGAAAGCCTTGGAAACTTCACAGTCATTAATCCTGACTGTAAAAAGATTGGCAAACGAAATTGCAGGGAACTGTCCTCAGTGTCAGCCTTTCTCTGCTGATGGTCCCAATCCAAGGCTGTTTTACATGAAGACTCCAGGGCTACATAAGATGTTTTGTAGAGCTACAGCATCCCTTCCATAGGAATTTCAGGCCTCCTTTGTGGCTTAAAGCTAATGAGAGACATTTCAAAGTAACTGTGCTAGGAGAACCCCCCATGTGAATGGGAAGACCACGCGGCTGACTTCTAGTGTAGTCTAGATGGACATCCTTGCCTCAGCTTAAACATTAACACGTAGAGTCACTGGGATTTAGCTGCTCAACTTTTCACTATCTCATTGAGGGACTCCCCTTCTGAACCTAAGGAACAGCACAGTATGATCACTTTCATTGTGTCACTACAAACATCACTAGACGTAGCGGCTCCTATTATATGCTGGGCTTGGGCTAGTCCTGGGGTTCAAAACTCAGTAAAACCCACCCCTGCCTGCAAACAAGCAAACAAAATTCTGTGTCCGATGGATGTCAAGTGTGCAGTAATAATGGTGATATTCACTGAGCGCAGAACAGGGGTCAAGTTCGTAAGTATTAACTCAGTCAGTTCTCCAAGTCCCTTTTAAGGGTGTGCTCTTTTCATTCCTGTTTGAGAGATGAGAATACAGAGGACCTAGCAGGACAAGATGATTGCCCAGGGTCACCCAAGTATTAAGTGATGGAGCCAAGACTGAACAAACCCAGCCTGGCCACAGCAGAGGGCCCTAGGAGCTGCTCTCCCAACCCGAGGACATAACGGTGGTTATCAGGCTCCTGCCTCACTTAAGCTGTGTTCTCAGTTGATCAATTCGCTTTTTCATTTATTCCAAAACATTTCACTAAACTCTTCACTGTCATCCTGCACTAGACTCAAGGCCAGGTGCTGGATGACAGCAGCAGGCAACCACACCCTGACTGCCCTGAACCCTTCTTCACTGGTGAGGACCCCTGACTTCTAGAATCCTGGAGCACGAGTCAGAAAAAGGCTTCCCACAGGCCTGGTTCACCTGCAAGGACAGAGTCAGTGCTGAAAGGACTAGAGGGTAAGGCTCCCCTTTACCAGAGAATGTTTTTCACCTACGAGGGATTTTCTTGGTCGGCAGAAGCATCACAGACAGGGGCGGCTAGTCTGTGACAGAGGCCTCTGGGCAAACAGGCTGAGTCAAAGCAGGATTCCTGGTGCAGAGGGATGGGGTGGGAAGAAGAGCATGACTGGGAATACTAGCCAGGGCTCAGGACCCCTCAGAGGTTCTCTCATGTCCCCTTCGTGTCCTGAAAGATGATGACAATCGTCATAATACTCATCTTAAGAAACACTACTTGTTGAGTGTCCTGTATCATGCATGGTGCTGAGCACGCAACATGTATTTGGGCTTTGAATCCTCACCACCCCACTATGAGGTGCATCGCCCAAGTCCCAGTTCTACGTCCTGGGGGTCTGTTACCTTGGACAAGAGGAGGCGAAGAGTGAGAGGCTGCAAAGAAGGGGAGGCAAAAGGAGAGGAGGCGAGAAGTGAAGTTGATGTGAGGAGGGCAGGGAGGAAGACTCAAAGGCACTCGGTACCCCTGGAGCAGACAGCTAAGGAAAGGGTGACACATAGGCCACTGCTGTGGGGGGGGGCTGGCTGAGAATCTCAGGACCCTCCCCTCACTCAGCCCCTGACACCCACATGCCTGCACTTCACCTGGGACAGCTCTACATTTCTCTCTTCCTTTGAATTACAGCAGCAGTTCTCAGCCTGTGGTCATGACCCACAGGAACTGTATTAAAGCGCCGCAGCATTAGAAAGGTTGAGAACTGCTGGGTTAGAGGCTCCATGTCATTTTGATGATGCAGAGAAAGTGAAGCGCGTTGCCCTGTGTGCAAGTGAACAGCAGCACAGAGAGCTGGTTAAGAGTGAGGCTTCTATGATCAAATGGGTCAGGCGGACACCCCAGCCGGGCCACTTCCCAGCTGCGTGCCTTGGGGCAACTCACATTATCTCTCAAAACCCAGCTTCCTCCTCAGGAAAAGGACAGCTGGACCTCCACAATGGAAGGATAGAAAGATCATGTACTAAAGAACCCAGTACAGAGCCTGGAGAAACAGAACAACTCAATAAACAGTACCAAGTACTATTCTTATTCTTATTCAAATTATTCCCCTTTGTCTTGGAGTCAGGCTGAAATCCAAAGGAACACCCAGACAATTCAAGAACAGGAAACAGAAGGTGGTCTCTGTGGCTCTGGAAAGGAAGTGGTTAAGCATCATGGCCAATGGAAGGCAAACCAGAGGAGAGGACACCCCCCCCCCCCAAAGAATCCAGGGCTGGAGTGGAGTTTAGCAAATGAATAGCCAGGGCACGCATCACTCGGTCACCGCAGCCATTTCCACCAGAGCTCCTGCTGTGGCCGTTAAGTCATCTCCACTGTGTCCAGGACACAGTATTTCATCAGGTGTGAGTTTAGCATTTTATTTCAGCAGATTTAGCTTCCTTTCCTAACCAGGCTTCCAAGTGGGACTGACACACCTTCCCCCTCATCTTCCCTGACTTTTTATTTCACCAGGGTCCTCTTCTCAGTGACAGGAGAAATAGCCCCTGGAATACTGGGAAGGAGGAAACTACTTTACAAAAATAAATGGGTACCTTAAGCCAACCTGCTGGAATCCTATTGTACTACCACTGTCCAAGTTCAACGATGACTAAGAGAGTAGGTGAGCACGTGCAGGTCCAGGAATATTATTTTTAGAGGGAAAGACCAAGGGTGGGGTGGGAGGAGATAAAGTAGAAATCTATTCTAGGTCACAATCACTATTTCTGTCACTATTTTGGGAAATCACCAAAGCAAAAGATTTACACCTAGGAGACAAGCATTTGGAGCAAGGGAGGTTCTGGTGACTGCTTCTGGTGAAGGAGAAGTACACCGCAGGCAGCAGACACATGTGACAGTGGGAAGGAGAGGCTAGAAGAGAGCCAAGCCTCACTCCTGAATGGGCTGTCCATACCTTTCCCCTCTCTGTGACCTGGGAAAGGGGGTGGGACCATTTCCCCCATCCTACAGGGACCTTCTTCCATCCCTTATATTAAAACAAAACAAAACAATATTTTTAAGTCCCAGATTCTAATCCTTGTCCCCATAACGGGCAGAGGAAACTTTCTTAAACCTAACAGTGACTAAGCCCCTCCCTTGCATAAGACACTTTGACAGATTCCCACTGTCCTAAGAAAGGCACAAGACCAAGTCTCCCAGCTTCTTATCCTAACAGCTGATTCTACTCTCTGATTTAACTCTCTCCTTTCCTCCTTCACTTGACAAAATCAAACCATTCAGATCTAGGGTTAGATGGCACCTCCTCCTGGAACCCTCCTCCTCAAGCCCCTGTTTCACTTAGATGATCTGATGGTCAAGGCCCCATACCTCCTTCACAGACTGTAAGTTCTGTGAGGCCAGGGACCCTGTCTACTTTGCCCACCACTGTGCAACTGGCACCATGCCTGACTCGCAGTAAGTGCATGTTCCCCCACTGAGCTGACTTGATGTAGGGCCTGGAGTAAAGTCTTATAGGACCCAAATTTGTCCATGTCTGTTGAAGGAGCTGATGTCCTAAATGGAAATTTATTTAAAACATTTGGAAGCAATGAATCTGAACTTCCTGCCTCCCACTGAAAGGCCACACTAACTAATCAGTTGGGGAAAATGGCTGAAGGGTGGGAGCCCCCTATCATCCTACTCAGATATCAAGAGACCCTGCTGGGGCTGGGCACACCTGTAATCCTAGCACTCTAGTAGGCCAAGGTGGGTGGATTGCTTGAGTTCAGGAGTTTGAGACCAGCCTGAACAAGAGCAAGATCCTCTCTCTACTAAAAATTAAAAAGCTAGCCAGGCATTGCAGTGGGCACCTGTAGTCTGAGCTACCCAAGAGGCTGAGACAAGAAGATCTGTTGAGTCCAAGAGTTTCAAGTTGCTGTAAGCTATGATGACACCAAGACACTCCACCCAGGGTGACAGAGAAAGATTCCGGGGGGTTGGGGGCAGAAGAAAAAGAGAGACCCTGCTGGAAGTGGGGCAAACGTAAGGTTGCTGATGCCCAGTGCCTCAACCTGCCTCAACCCAGGGATGGTACAAGGTTTCTCATGCTTTCACCTTGAAATTAGAGGCACCTAAACCTGTGGCTTAAGAACTTTTGCCACATATAATTACTGACCTGTGATATCAGTCACCCTCAAAAATTCTATACTGACAGAGGGCAGAAGAAAAGCGTCTAGCATATCAAAAGGTAAAAGGTCCAGATTAAAAAGAGATGTGAGAGGAAGGCTTTACCCAAGCTGCAGCCTTTAATTGACTCCAGTCTCTGCCGACACTTGGCCTCCTTTGTCAGCATGCAGGGAGGCCTGGTGGGCTCCCACTGACACCCATAACTTGCTGTGGACCTGTGTAGCTGACCAGCCACATTTCCCCCAGAAAGTCCCCCACTCACTGCCATGCTGGGTGCCACAAGCAATCAATGTCTGGAAATGACAGGTCTGCTGAAAGAACAGTCTTGGAAGCTGGGATGGGTTTGGAGAATAGAGGTGGAGGACAATAATTTCCCCCCATTCTGAAGTGACAGACTCCAGAAAAGCATCTAGAATATCAAAGGGTAAGGTACCAGGCCTGAGATCTAAGGAAGTCTGGGCCAAAGGGAGGCTGGCTGGTGTTTTTCATCCAAAGGTCAGTTGAGCAAATGCTATAGTTAGCTAGTTCATTTCTCTGGTTCCTTACAAATTGGTGTGGTTCTAGAAAACAATTGGTAATTCTACCCCCTACTCCCACTTCAGGGCAGAAGCGTGCTTTTAAATTAAAAGGGTGCCCCCCTCTTCTTATAAAGGCTGCATGGTTTGGGTCAACCTCTAGTTTTATACAAATGCAGCCATGCACTACTGCAGATACAAAGCAATAACAAGCTACTTTGGAAGGAAATTAAAAAGACAAACCAGAGTAATTCCTACAGGAAGCCTTAGAAACCAAAGTCCTGCTTATTCTGCATAGAAAAAACAGGCCATGGGGACACATTTGAACATCTTTTTCTTTTTCTGTTTTTAGTTGAATGAGCATTTTACTTTTCTGTACAGGGCTTTTGAACCATAAATGAAGGCAGTGCCCGTTACTCTATCAGAACACCCAACACCCGCCCCCCTTTGCAGATGAGCCCCTGCCCCCCATTTGTCTCTCTGGTAGGCGTGTGGGAAGCAGTGGGGAGGAGATGCCCTGTGCCATCCACATGACCCCGTTAGGGTCATTTAGGGTAAAAAACTGGTATCAAAAGGAATGTCAAGCAGAGAAATTCAAATTAAAATCTGTTTAGTGGCTATAGGCCATCATCTCTTCCTCTTGGGGTTTTTCTTTCTCTCTGAATTCCCCCACAAACCCGTGAGACTTTGCTGGGCAAAACTCAGCTCTCCTCCAGTTGTGGGCTCTGCTTATTAAATGTGGATGAATGTCAATGTCACCCATCTCATTAATAATTGATTTCCAGCCCTGTCTCTATTTGCAGAGCAGAAGCCACTTACAGAGTCTATTATTCCAACTCTGTGCGTGGGTCACAGGGCCACAGAGGTTCCATCAGGGGTAACCTTTGTTGACAGCGATCACCATGACAACCCCACACATCCCGGCTCGACTCACAGGCCGGGGAAGGTGCTGAGTCCTACCCTACACTGGGGACTGACTTGGAGTTTGCTCAGTAAACGACTATATGAGCAAAACTGCTGGCAAAACAGGATTTTTCCGTTTTAATTTTTGGTCTTTGTTGAACAGCATGGCGTTCTTTAAGGAACACACTTTTGGAAACCATCATGGAAAAGGGCATTTTTGGATTCAAAAAACAAAACCCTGTTTTTCTTTCTGTCTCCTCAGGCAAAAAAGAAAGACAAGGTAAATCCCTCTCTGGCTGCTTTTAGGTCATTTTAAGTCAATGAAACCTATATAATCCTGGAATAACCGATTGTTTCTTTTCCACCCGACCAAGCCTGCAAGCTTAGACGGGAAGAATTATTGTTTTGCTTTTACCCACCTATTAATATTTTGTCGTACCAGCCACGCTTCCTCTATCCTTCTACCCCTTCTTTGAAGATTTCCCACTCACTAAATTAATGTTTAACAATTAAATGAAGCCAACGGGGAGAGTTTTGAAAGATCCACACAATTACGGATTGGGTGGGCGTGCATAGCCTTTAATTTAAGTGGGAAATGTTTCCCAAATTATGGCCTGAGACCTCACAGCTAATTACATAATTTTCTGCATCTGAAAAAACACTAGCTGAGAAAATGCAAACAGAATCACACTGATAATGAGAGAGAAAAATCTGGAAGTGTATTCATCTATTATTTTAGAAAAACAGAGCTACTAGACATTAAAGCAGCACAAAAGAGGCGGCAGAAAGGGAACATAACAGAAGAAATCCACATAGTTGTAGAGAGCGCCTGCCTCATATTTGCTAAGTTGAGGCAGGTGCTCAATTAAACAAGACCACTGTGGCTAAATACATTTGAGACATGGTGTGCGTTTTATGTGTGCTTGGAGATTTTCTGAAGCACATTTTCATCCTGAAGGCTCTGCTAAGTCCTGCAATTAAAAACAACATATTTAATTTGTTTAGTCCAGAATTGGCCAATGTATGTGGTTATGGATTCTTTCAAAAGGATACTTATTTAAATAATGTTTATTAAAATAATAAATTAAAGATATTTTATAACACACATTGTAAATAATAGTAATTTAATATATCCTGTGGGGAATCCTTTTTTTTTTCTCTCTTAAGTAAACTTTTTTTTTTTTTTTATTGAGTCATAGCTGTGTACAATAATTCAGTCAAGGAGTACAGTGTGTGGGCTTCACATACAATTGGAGATATTTTTATCAACCTGATTAATATAACATTCATGATATTTTCTCATTTACTATGTG